>JANHFX010023967.1:12192-47670 GCA_027560015.1 Chloroceryle amazona | reverse complement strand
CTTGCTTGCTGCATAATAACCAATTAAGAGTGGGCTTAAACTGCTTAGCCAATGATAATGTTACAAGTAGCATAAACGTAGAGGGGATGACTATATAAACCCCACCCTGTAGCTAATAAAGTGGCATTCACCTGATTATATTGGTCTGTGTGTGATTGTCTGACATGTTCTCCCGCAACACAGTATATGACATTTGTCCAAAACACTCTTTAAGTTGCAGTCAAAGTACAGGAAAGTTGGTCAAACTGCCACGATGACCTAACACAGATATTACTCTGTTTGATAGTAGCTTGAATTAGTTCTTCAGTAAAACACGGTACTGAATTTGCTGATTGGGTTAGTAGCAATATGCTTAGTCATCACTAAAAATAAATTAAGCTCCTACTAGGTCAGTAGTTCAAGACCACACAGAAGATAACATGGTCTGTTCATAGCTGTGATACATCCTCCTTGGTCATCCTGGTCATTACAGAGTAGCATAGAGTGCTCTTGGTAGCTTGCTGGGGTGAGCACCTGTATCACAGAAATGAGACAAGACCTGCTACACAGGGAAGTTGTAGCCAAGTTAGTTATTTTCAGACCACAACCACAAGTGATGGGTGGGGGTTGTTGTTGTTGGTTTTTGTTTTGTTTTGTTTTTTTCCTCCAGCTGTGCTTGTTACCCTCTCTAGGGGGTCCTGATGATGATGTGTATTTCAGGTTTAACCTTGTAATAAACCCAGGCTCTTTTTAACTCATTAATAAATTATGCGTAGAGCAATGAAGAATGGCAACAGATTACCCTAGTATAGGAGCACCAGCTAACACAGACAGCTTTCATCACCTACTTCATTGGCATAAACTGAGCATTTTGACAAGGTTTAATAAAACAACAAGTCATGTTTGGAAGACACAAACTCCTTTCTAGTTTTAGCTATGGAATTTGCTGTTAAGTTTTATCGCATTTCCCAGCATCAAAGTGAAACAGAATGAGACAAAATAGAACACACACACACAAAAAAACCAACAAACAAACAAAAAACAAACAAAAAAACCCAGCAACCCACAAACAAACAAACAAAAAAAACCACCAAAAACCACAGCAGAAAAACACTCTAAATATTGTTCAACTTTATTGAAACCACGTTTCCTTTTAGCAGTCCCACTGCACCATGCCATTGCAAATATTTACACTTTTCAATTTACTTACGTTGGAAGTTTATTGCTTTACTACTTCCTTATGTATTCAAACAATCTTACAAAACAACACTTCAGTGCTGACAGGTTTCTTTCTAAATTCAATTATCAATTCAGTTGCACAGTTAAGGTTCAGACAAAGGCTTCTAATTCAAAGGCACCTTTACAATCCCTTTTTAATCTATTAGGTTTTTACCTGAAATAAACAAACCTGCAAATAGCCAAGACCTCATTAGTTTAAAAATTACAGATTCTGTCAGCACTGCTTGCTGAATAACATTTGATTAAGCAAGGAGGACAGTAAACTCAAAAATTTAAGTGCTGAAGAAAGAAGTTGTATAATACAACTTATTTTTGATCACCTTGTTACAATTTCTCCCTTCTCAAACTATTTATTCTTTTTTAATTAGGTAATAACACAAAAATGGCCAAAAAGGATCAAATCAAAGCTACATCCAGCAAGTAGCTACAATAAAGAAAACTACAGCTAAGGAAAATATCTACTCCTAGTGCTTTTATACAAATTGTGCTTTGAGTTGAATGGCCTTTGAAATACTTCAGAAATGTGGAAATTTCTACCCTATGCAGCTACTAAGCTTGATTCTAACTTAGCTTCTTTTTATGAGCAGTGGAAGATAAGCAAATACAGATGCAGTATATTTTTATAATCAAAGAAAAGGCAGTAATTCAAGCACCATCATGAACCTAAATCCATGAAAAAATATAGGAGGCAACCTACTGTGGGGCATATTCAGCTTTTGCTGCCTTTCTTTAGCTAAGGGGAAAAAAAAAGGGGGGAGGGGAAAGGGAGGGGAAAGGGGGGGGGTTAGAATTAGTTAAATGATAAAAGCCCATACTTTAGAAGAGGCTGGAATTTTTTGCAGAACTCCAGCAGAAATATCTACAGCTAAACACTAACTGCTTACAAAGAACATTTGATAACTGGAACCTGGGACACCCTAGGTATTTGGAGTCAGAGAAGCTGAGCAACCAGTTGTTCAGTAACATAAAGATGATACTGTTCAGATGTCTAAACACAGCAATAATCAGCAATGAAAGTAAAAATTTGGTGCAGTGGCTTTGAAAATCAGCTTGGTCAAGACTGAAGAACAAACTCCAGTGACTTGTTTCTTTTCAGATTAAAACCAAAAGGACAGAGGTTTTCCCAGCAGAAGCTTTGCTGTTTCAGGCTCAGCATTATCTTTAAATAGGACCCAGTAAGCACCTTCATACTCTTCAGGCCAAAAGCTAGATTGCATCCTTCCTGCCAGACAGGCAAGACAAGTGCTGTTTACACTCAAGAATCCATTTATACATAGATGATCTTTGCACAGCAAAAGAAGACTGGCCACAGGGAACCTACCCTCAGCTGGATATAAAATCTTTATTATTCATTCACTTTGTGTATTCCATGATCTATTGGCAATCAATGTTCTGTACATGCTGTAAGGAGAAATGAAGCTGTTGAACTTTATGAATCCCCTCAACTGACAATTTCAGATGTTATATAAATATTGTAAATAATGGAGAATTACAGCACAAGATCGGTTCCACTTGAACATGAGGAAAAACTCCTGTGTGAGAGACCTTGGACCAGGCTGCCCAGAGAGATTGTAGTCTCCTTCTTGAGAGATTCCAAACCAATCCGGACATGATCCTGGGCAACCTGCTCTGGGTGACCCTGCTTTAGCAGGGTGGTTGGACAAGATGATCCCCAGAGGTCCTTTCCAACCTTTACCAGTCTGTGATATAGCTACATCTATACCTTTGTTTATACATGCTTATCATAGGCACTGATGCTATGTGAGTGCTAAGCAATGCCCAACCAGTTCTCAGGTTTAGAAGTTGTACATCCCATTTTACATCCAGAGTCCTGTTTTCACTGTGGATGCAATTATTCCTCAAAATCTAGACTTCATTAATGTTCAAATAGTAAAATCCTCCCTTCACATCACATCTGCCATCCTACTTCTTCCTCATAGTAAAATAGTAAAGCTTACATAGAACAGCACAACTACCAGTTAGGATTTGGATTCCTTTGTCCAGCTGCTGAAACAACTCAGGAGCACCCAATTTTGGGGGGTTTAAGAACACCATGTTTTACTGCAGTCCTTTGCCTCATACCACTTGGGTGAAACAATAGCGTTTATAGAAACTCCAGAACAACTCAATCTGAAAACACAGGTCCTGAACCAGTATTAGCATTTTGTAATTGCTTTCAGCAATGCTGATTTCTGGCTGGTCTGTGTTCATACTCATCCTCACATACTTGCTTTTTTCCGAAGGAATTTTCTTTATGCCACTCAAAGGAAGTCCTGTGTTGCAAAACTCAATGTCTTAATCATAAAAATCCAAGATACTAACTGGTTTAGTTTCACTGTTTAAGCTGAATTGCACACCAAAAAAAAAGCAAAGGCTTTTTTTTAACATGGTAGATGAAAATGATGAAATGCAAGGCAATACAAACTAGGACTCAGCATCTTTGTTTCACAAAGGTGCCTCATAAGTTCTCTGTACTAAATATTATACTTTGCAGAACTATCAAAAGTTTGATACTGAATTGTAATTGTGCCTGCTGCACTGAAATTTATTGCACTCACACCTAGCGATATTTTGGATTCCAACAGACAAATCTATACAATACACTAGCACTAGAATATAATAGAACCTGTTTTAGTTACTGAAGTATTCCAAACCTGTAACTAAATTACATGAATGCCAGCACATATTTTGAAATGAACATACTACAGTTACAGATTTAAGGACTAAGATCTTGCAAAAGAAAAAACAACTTCAGTGAGAGCTAAGAAACCTCAAACTTCCATTTTCTTGTTCAAGTTGCATCAATAACTAATGTTAATATGGTGCTTCTATGTGTAAAATGTCACATTATTTAAACCCCAATTCCTTCCTTTGGAATTGAGACCAAATTACTAAGATGACACAAAGTTTTTAATGTGACACACTCAATTTTACAATTCCCATATTTCTTCCCCACAATCATATATTGCATTTTTTTACTTCATATTTTTCCATTACTAAATTTTTATCTCCTTAACATTAAATGACAATAATTTATTGCATTTAATTTGGTTTAAGAGCAGTTTCAGGAGTGCGACAGTATAATATCCCTCAACGTAAGCTGAAAATAAGAGCATCTGGCCATGTACTCAGTAACAGTAGCCTCCTCATCAAAAGAGGAACATATTTAGTCAAGTACATCTTTGCCTTAACTTTCAAATGTTTCTTCATTCTACCAGTATTTGGGCTTCACTCTTAATTACCTGAATTTAGGAACTTAGAACAAAGACAGAGTAATTTTGAACTGCCTTCTAAGTTCACTTTCCTTGTAAATAGGTATTTATGATGTTTTCTCACTGCCTTTTCACATACTCCAGCACTGAAATTCCAAATAAAAATGAGGCATGTGAATTTGTTTTGATTTATCTGAAGCACTTCTCTGCATTGTTTAACTGAGGGTTCAGCTTTTATTGTATCTGCTGTGGCAAGTGTGTTAAAGTTCAGTTTAAGAGATGTAAAATGTAACATCCATAAGAAACATGAAAACAATTTCCATCTTTTTTATTTTTTATTTAATCACATAAGTACATGTCTATACTTGGCATAAACTTCATAAAAATACAGTACCTTTTTGTGTTGTAACACTAGTCACAATTATATAAAGATTTTTTCCTGCTTGTTTGAATTTAATTAACATTTTAAAAAAGTGACTTCCCAAAAGCCCTTTTTGTGATAGCTTCCTTATAGAAATTTTTCCAAAATGTATTCTGTAAAAGTTAAAAAGCATTTTCAGCCATTCACCCTCACCCTCTCAGTAAAACAGATTAAAAAAAAATAAGTCTTAGAATAATGAACAGCTGTTACACTACTACTTTATCACGGGTTCCTATTTAACTAATGCTGTTATAGGCACAATGGACACTATTCCTATAGCATCTGATATTGCAAGATGCTAATTAGACTAAAAAGACCAGTCACATCAACTCAAACGAAAACAAAACAAGCCAAACCAAAACCAAACCATGAATGATATACAGAGAAACACTAGACTTTAGAAGTCTTAGATTGCAGAACTACTATTACTGTGACATTTTCCCAGTGGCAATAAACATACAAAAATTCTATCAGGTCAGTTAAATTACTAAAAGGTCTCCTTGCCTGGGTATCTTGGAAAGTAAATTCTCTAAATTCTTTATTACCTGTAATATTGGTATTACACCAAGGTAACAGAAACACTCCAGAACCAGTTGGAGCAATCATACCAACATAACTGTCTACATTCCTATCATAATTAGGCTAAATTTCATTTTTCTTTAATGCTGATAAAATACAGGCAGGATCTAACACATGGGAAAGAAAACTGGACATATATTTTGAAAGTACTTATCAAGTTAAAAGCTGAAGGTCTAGTTAAGGCAGTGAAGGATTTATTTTAATATCTTTCTAAGGCTGACAGATTTTTCCTGAATAAAGCATTTTCCCTTAAAAATTTATTGTACATTAGGCTAGTTTATTCTGAATGCATAATAATGCTAAAAACTCTTGAACACTGAGTAGCTCAACACAAATAGGACCCTTACTAGTCTTCTTTTTTAATATCAGTAAGATTCCAAGAGCATGCACCTATGAAGTTTGAAGTCTACCTACAAACTTTTGTGTTTCAAATTCAAATCCTCTCAAAGGAGGGGGGAAAGACATTTCTTGCAGACATGACTAATCAAACTATGTAACTTTTACAAGAATTTCTAGTATCACCTTGTCCAGAAGGGAGATGGGTAATGAAAGCAACATGGGAAATGTGATGCCAGATGCTATAGCACCATTCCTTTGTTCCTAACTGCTAGCACAAAAGCTTTAAAGAAACTTGCTTTGCTAAGACATTCTGACAGTCCCATTTCACAGTATCACTGGTTTGGAGAATGGAGTTCCTTTCTGTAACTACTTTTAACTCTTTTTGGATCAGTGTTAAATAAAATGTGCAAACATATAATCATTTGCATAGCAAATCTCAAGGGACTGACCCTGAAATAGAAATCTAAACTGTTAGGTTTAAGATATTTCTATAATCAGAATTCACTTAAAATGGTAAAAAATAAAGTACATGTTTTTCCATTTTAGGTCTAGTAGAAAAGGTATTTCTGACTTAGAATACTTATAGTTACTAGTTTTAAAAGTTGAAAGACCGGTGGTTCTTTGCACTGAAGTGTTGTTATTCCTTTGGAATCTTCAAGACTCTGTAATTGTTATTTTCAAATACTGTGATGAAATATGGCCTAGAATCCTTGCTCATTAGGGTACATAAAGGAATTTTGCCACTATTAGCAGGATCTTCGACATCCCAAATTTCAGGCATACTGCAACCGGGCCTAGAAAACACATTAATATAGAAAGAGAAATGAAGAAATATTTTCAAAAAACATACAGCTCACTGAAGTCAGTTTTATAACTCCCTTAATTGAGACATATTTTTTCTTTATAGTAGATATTCTTCTCAGCTTACAAAGAAAATAAATATAGTAGTAATTTAAAAACCAGTATTGAGAGTATGCAAAATTTATCTGCTTTTGAGATTGTGTAATAAGAACTAATTTGGAGGTGGAAGCATGTAAAACAACTCAAGGTATACAATGTGCATTACCAGGGACCCTTAAAACTTCCTATAAAATACAAGGTGATCTTCACACTCCTAACATTTCTAAGAAAACTCAGGAAATAAAAACCCTTTTAAGAGAGCAAAGACTCACTTTTTTACTATGGTACATAACCAACTTCAATTCCCTGTACAGATATTTTTCAAAGTTGGAATTGCTGAGAATTTCCTGGTTTTGTCAAAGATGATAGCAGAGAAATAGAACAGATTAATTTCTCATTTTATTCTAAATGCACAGAAAACAAAGTTGAAAAAAACACAACATATCCATCCTCTATTGAAGGTCAAAAAGAGAAAGGTAAAAAGCAGGATAGCCTTTTCCTAAGGACAGCTTAAATGTAACAATTTTCAGTGACTGGGAACAGTCATAATATTTTAGTGTTCAAATTATTTTATCATCTGCACCTTTTATTCATAGTAGGCTTTCATTATATGCACACATGTGCTCTTGCCATCACAGAATAATGACTTGTTTCATTTGTGAATCTCTTCTATAGTTTACAGTAAAGTTTAAAACTACACGTAACAGAATTTTTCAGGTGCACACAAAGACAACAAGGTTGCTAATGGGGGTTAAGATAAGAATACTTATTAATATCTGGGGACACTGGACAAAGATGTATTTTGGACACTTTCAATAGATCAGTATTTCAAAACTATTACTTGATATGAATCTTAAGCTACATATTTGAGTGACATATTCTTGAGAGAGAATCCCCGCAGGGTAGGGGTTAGAAGCGACCTTTGGAGACCATCTTGTCCAACCCTCCTGCTAAAGCAGGGTCACCTAGAGCAGGTTGCCCAGGATCACACCAGGCAGGTTAATCCCCAGAGAGATTACTCACTTTTTTCTGCTAACACACAATGACTCTTCCAGAATATAGTAATTAACTCCTAGTTTTATCAGTTCTCTTTTTACTACTTTTGCAGGTTTTCGACTGTACATGGAATATACTACTTTAGTTCTGGCCCTTCAAAAAGAGAAATATAAAAGTTAGTTCACAACATGGCATGAAAACATAAGCTTTAACTTTAAACTGAACAGGGAGGGGGTTTATTTCACAAGACAACTAGGCTAAACAAAAGTTTAAGTGCCATTTTCTTTAATGTTTATGAAGAAATAATCACTTAAGGGATTCCAAGAACAACGAATACAGTCCTTTGTTATTTCAAGAGACAGCTTTGTAACAAGATCCACAGTTACTGTGAACAGAAAATGTGAAAAAAGTCAAAGCAAAGTATTAATCACATAATATTCAAGGCTAGAAGTGACCTTGCTTGGACGGGAGGTGATCAGAAGCCATCTGCCCAGTCTCTCTACAAAAGGCCATATTCATTGCTCTTGTTGAGACATTTTTAAATGCAGAGTGTAAAACCTTATGTCTGCCTATGCTGAATCGAGCAAAATCATCACTTGTAAACAATCATCCTGTTCATATTACCCACTAATATCCTCCTTTGATGTTAACTCCTGTTTGTTTTCCAATACCATACCAGCTCGAGATTATTTTCCCCAAACACACTCTCTCCTATATTTTTGTACTTAGAATATTTCAGTTGGAAGGGACCTGCAGCAATCATCTAGTCCAGCTGCATGACCACTTCAGCACTCACCAAAATTTAAAGCCAGTTAATGCCAGACACAGATCTAAAAACATATGGCACATAAAATGACTCCCTTCCTTTTCTCCTCTCAACCTGTCTTTTTTCTTGTTGTATTTTTTGAACCATTTTTACTAAATTACCCAAAAATGATGCTATGATATTAAGATTCAAAGAAGAAAAGAATGACCTTTTCACATAAATCAATTTAAATGTAGAAAAACATCCTGATTTTGAAAATAATGAGGGATAAAACTCAGTAATTCCATTATAAAATTTCAGTTTCTGCTGGTATTTAATATTTCAATAATTGAGACATTACCATGAAAAAAAATTACAACCCACCACAGAAAGCTAATAGGAATAACTAAACGGGCTATTGTGAGAAAAAAAAAAAAAATCAAGTCAGTTTACAATGTTAGCAGCCACTAAAATGGAGAAAGGATATAATAGAATGTTGATTCCAATTCCATTATTATATTCTGATTTTTTTTTGTTGTTGTTTGAAGACATATCTTTCCTACAGTATACCCTTTCTGACTGACACAAAGCCTGAAGAAATACCAGATGAGTTTCAATTTGACTAAAATAACAAATCAAGTTCTATGGTGTTTTAATGATTTTTACAGTATAACATGACACATTCCTGCTGTATATTACCAACATTGACAGAATAGCAGCAAATAAAAATACATCCTCAACACTGGAATCTACCTTAATCCTGCATCTTCATAGTGCGGATGATTTACAATAGGACGAAGTGTAGACAGCTTAACACTTGCCATTGTAGGCATTGCTCCTGCAAAAACTGCATCTGAAATATAGAAGGAAAGTCAGGTTTAAAATGATCAAGCATCAAAAGTAGAGAAGCAATCCTCAAATATCTAAACAGTAATTCTGTAAAAAAACATACAGAGGATACTCTTTTTGAAAAGGCCTTACATTACACCACCAGGATACACAAAATCACTTTATTTTTTTTAAGAACTTGACATCAATAGAAATCATTAGATAACTAAACATCTAAGAATGAAGACTTAATAGATCATATTTTTCTTGAACAGGTAGAATAACATTCATCAGCGCAAGATGTTTTTATTTGTCACTTCTTCCACCAGTTACCCAAGCAATAAAATCTGGTCAGCTTTAAGGTGTTTCAATGCTAAGGCAGCAATTACTTCGTTTCCAGCTCGTTTTCTGACACTTTTACTCAATTTAGAAAAAGGATTGGTGCAACTACAATGAACACACTTTGAACTCTCTTCTGGCAAAACAAAGATGGAGATACAGAACTGGTGCCATTTAAGTAAAAAACTGTTTTAATTGGACTTTGCAAAAACACCTTCGTTGTAGAAATACTGCACCAATGCCTGGAACCTCCAGAAGGGTAGCCTCCAGTCTAACAAAGCAAGATTCCAGTGTTTTCTCAGTTGAGATAACCTTCTATATGGGCAAGTATGTGTGACTATACCGCGACTATAGGATAGTCCTGAGTCAAAGTCACAGACAGTAGCAATACTTCTGCAATCATTCATTCCAAGTTCTGTAGTTATGTCTCATAGTAAATGAGGAACACTGCACATTACTGAATAGTTTACCTTGTCTGGTACTGACTTTTATCCACTCTAAAAGTTCCTCCTGTGGCAAATTGCTAAATTCACCCATGATGTTCCACTGAGTTTGAAGGTTTGCTGATCCTTCTATTGCCATCAATGCTAAAATAGCAAAGACCAACGTTTTGGGCTGGATTTTACTGAAGAGCCATCCAAACAACTGAAATACAAGAATCAATTAATTCCTGGACAACCATTCTGTATGAAAAAAGAACATTAACATTAATGCAGCTTTTAAAATTGTCGTTTAAATGGCAATTTCTACAAGCAAAACCAATACATTAATGCTACCTGCAATTTTACAGTATTTTATTCCTATTTACATCAATAATTTCTAGCTGTAGTATATGATTAGAGATTATCCTGCAAACTTCAAAAAAACCCCCACACATTGGAAAAGAAGACACTGGGGATATAAGGGTAATGTTGCTTTATATCCTACTCTTCCCTTTCTTGAACTGAAAAAAAAAATGGCCCTTGCATTTCTTCCTAAAGATTATTTGCCAGAGGCTCTAAGCAAGTACTCAAATATGTGAAATGGGTAATTAAGAAAAAAGTACCACCAAATTTGCTATGTTGCATGTTGTAGTTTAGTTTAAGCAAGAACACGTTATTTCATCCATATCTCACCTAAACCTTAAATAAGAAATTGAATTTTTTTTTCCCCCTTAACCTACTGGTAATTAGGGCTTCATATTTCAAAATATCATACCTGAACTAAATAAAAACATTTCATTCAGGGTACCTTTACCCTTTAAATGAAAGTATGAGATCATAAACTAAAGTTTCACAGTAAAAACCTCCAACTAGGTCGACTACATCAGTTAGGTAGTTTGTGTTATCTTTTGTTATAAACTAACCATAAACTACTTGAGATTATTAAAACTCTCCAGCAGCCTCTCCAAAAAATGCAGCATAATGTACTCTCACCCTCAAAGACTTTCTAAACACTCCAGTAAGGACAGCAATACTATCTAGGAAAACTTAATATACCAAATATACATGATTACCACACAGGTCTGCAAGGATGAAGAGAAATTAATTTGTTTGTATGCTGCTCTACAGAAGCAAACCTTCTTGGAGTCACCAAAAAAAAAAAAAATCTTACTGCAAGATCATGTTGGAACTTTGAAAATCTTCAATAAGATCCATGTTTTTTCAAAGCAAAGAAAATCACATTCCTATCGTGTTTTTATAATACCTCATTAATGTCATTAATTTTCTAAATTTACCATTATTTTGTCTACATAAAGAGCCTAGAACAATAGAGCGTATATGCAATGCAAAAGAAACATTTAGTTTACAGGATGCTGTTCCTCATGTAGATTTTCTCAATTCAAGGGCTTTATTTGTTTATTGTTTGTTGTTTGGATTTTTTTTGTTTTGTTTTGTGTTTTTTTGTTGTTGTTGTTTTTGTTTTTTGTGTGTGGGGGTTTTTTTGTGTTTTGTTTTGTTTTTTTTTTTCTTAAATGGATATGTTCATTCTTTCTCCAGCTATTTTTCTTTACTTCCAAAATTTCCACTCAGAATAGTGCAATTCTTCCTAACAATAAGAGAAAAGGTGTGGAGGCAAAAGTTCTCTTTAGCATCCATCAGGTGCCACAAGCTGCAACATCAGAGTAATGGAAAGTACAGATTCATGCAATAGGCCAAAAAAACTACATACAAAAATTCCTTCTCCATGTGCAGAACAATTGTACTATGTCTTTTACCTGTATGTTCGGGTTTGGTTGCTTTATAAATCCTATTAAACAACCAAAACACCTAAGAGGACACCAATACTTCAAACAACTAGCTAAAAGCTGGGAAATATTGTAAGGACACCTATGAACCTTACAGAATAGTGAAAATGGAGAGAAAATAACACTTCTCTGGAGAAAAATACAGTAACATTTTATGTTATGGATGATTTCAGACTAGGAAATCTAAATCTTAGTTAGGCATATGACTTCTGATATTTAAGGCCAAAAAACATTTTCCACATGCAAGACTTCAAAACTGCAGATCTTGAAAGACTTAACACACAAAAAATATGGAAGGCAATAAGCTCTAAAGAGCTGTGAAAATACAGTGTAAACAAAGTCCAACACTGTGTGGGCAAAACTGCCAGTAAAGAACTTGCAATGACACAAAAGTGGGCAAATACAGTAAAATTCATTATGTGTCTCCCTCTGCTCAAGCTCAGTAAGCATCATTTTAACTCATGATAATGCAAAGGGACAAGTTGCATAAACCAAGATATTTGCTTTACTTGGGGAGAATGGAACTCGTGTAAACATATTTTTTCATCAGACAATATAGTCTGGTTTATTTTTAACCAGTACTCAGCAATTATATGCAGAGAAATTTGCTTTAGGACAAATATCCAGGTAATACTGTAAGTACTGAGATAGCTACAGGATTAAAAAAACACCATACCTGTTTTGAACACATCAAGGAAGCCATGACACATAAGTGTGGTGTCAAAAACAGTTTTAGTCTCATGATTAAAATCGCTAGGACACTGTACGCCAACAGCTGCAATGCATGATATACCAGCTGCAAAAAAAAAACCAAAAAACAACAAACCCCAACACACAGGTGCATAATATTTACATAATTTTCAATTCTATCTTAAACATACAACTTCATTTTCACTATAGTTAAAGTGACAAGCTTGTCTGAAAAAGAGTCTAAGTTGAAGTATCATCCTTGGTACTCCCACAGCCACAGGCAACTTGCTTTAGAGTTCTCAAAAATGGTTAAAAAGCCTCAGAGATGTCACCACTCCTAACACTATGTTACTTGTGGAAGTGCTGTGGTAAATCAGAGGCTTTTTGGAGTCAGTCTGTCTGATTGAGTATCATATTCTGAATGGTATGAGATTTCTCTCATAGCACAAACCACAAATAAACTGCTGCTAAGAACATTTTTGCACTGTTCTTGGTGACTTAATTGCAAATAAAGAAACCACATAAGAAAGCTAACAATTTTTGAATCATTTTTAATAAAAGCCACATGTAGAATTATTATTATGGCATATTTCAAATTAGAATTCTAACATTCTCTGTCATGTGAGATCCTGGTAAAGGAACCAATCTTCTTAGTCTACATGGGGAAAATGGAAGGTTCAAATTAATTTCAGTGACTTTACGTACTACTATGGCAAAAGCCCCAAAGACTCCTCTCTTGCACTGCCACCCCACCATTAGCCAGTATATTTTTTGGTTCAACATTCCAAAGTTATTCTAGGGCTGTACTGACCCAATCTATGATGAGGGAATAAAAGATGCAAATACCTTAAAATAAACCACATATAAGGATCACATTATTTCAATATTGCACATTCACATTAACATAGAAATAAAATTGTGCAAAAAAAGAATCTTACCTCACCATGGTTAAAACGTTCCTCTCTGAATTAAAAAAAAACAAACAAACAACCACAAACAAACAAAACCAAAACACAAATACACCCACACACAACCAAAACACAACAACAAAAAAAACAGAAAGTCATATTATTTGTTGATGTACTACAGAAGCACTGGAGCACTGGCTTTACTTTGAAGTCATCCATATTGGCTCTGGACAGCTGAACTAATCCAGTCAGCACCCACACAGGTGTTTTTTTTTATTTTTTCCCTCTATAACAAGCTATAAAGTATATTGCAAATCAGTAACTATTCCCCTTAAACCCTCTCTTTGGAAACTGGAAAGTGAATTTTAGGAGTTTTTTTAATTACTTTCATGAATTATTTCATATACAGAACAGCTTATTTAGAGAATGAAACTTCAGTAATGTAAGAGAGGCAGAGCACTGGTACCAATAAAAGGTATCAGACTTTTACTCCGGTACTATACAGATTGGGTTTAGATTCTCAGAAGGAAATATAGATGTGAAAATATTCAAAGTCACATATAGTTGCTCTCCAAAAACATCTGTGAAGATAGGATACTGAATCCTGCTCACATCTGTTGAAATTTTGATAGTAGACATTAGACTGCAGGAAGCAGAGATCACTGAAATGATCAGTGATAAAGATATGTCAAGGAAATGACAACATTCAATTGAACAAACTGCCTGCTCCTGAGCATCAAGAAGTGATAGAAAATGGCTATGATGGGTAGAGCATGTAGTACAAATATTTATAAAATAAAATTAATACAGTTGGGATCTCTTCCTAAAGATGAAACTCCGGTACCTTTATATAACTTGGTTAAAAAATAATGGAGAGAAGAGAATTTGCATTCATTGTTTATAGGAGAAAAATGAAGAAACACAAACACTGGTTTTTGGAACAGGGAAAAAAAAAACGAACCACAAACATGCTATTAAATAGAAAGCTTGGAGGTAAGAGTTCAGCAGCTAAACTTAATTTCAGACAATCTATAAAAATACCACATATGGTACCTCCAAGCCATTCAGTTACTAAACTATATGTAATTTACCCTTCAAAATGACAAACAATGTAGAACTCTGAATTATTTAGCATATAGCAAATACAGATTCTCATGGAAGCTTATTTCACATAAAAAAGATGACAATATTTACCTTTCATATTGGCCTGCCTGAGATAAGGTCCACGTAAGATACTTAATTGCCTGAAGAAAACAAGAGCCACCAATAAGTACAAATAAAATTTCAAAAGCATTCTGAAGCATTTTCAACATTCACTAAATTAAATTGCACCTGGGTTATCTCATTTTGAGGTAATTCTAAGAGAAAGACATGCAATATTTTTGCTAAAGATTCTTTCTGAGGCTGTTTAATAAGCCAGGCAGTTAGCAGTTATCCCATCTGTTCCTGTATAAACAGCAAGTTGTTTTTACACAAATTACACATAATCAAGTTTGCAAAAACAATTCTAAGCTTCAGTTCTAGCACTCATCAGCTAAGCGACAGAAATTTTTTTGACACTTCACACCAAAGCAAGTTTTACCCCTGACTCAGGTCTGGACCCTTTCAATCAAGTATTTTTGAAAACCTGTATGTTATCTATCAGGTTTACATGGCAAAACTTTGGTAGCAGGGGGCCGCAGGGTTGGCTTCTGTGAGAAGAGAGCAGGGGATTGCCCCAATGACAGACAGAGCCAGTTCCAGACAGCTTCAGAAAACAAACTGGCCAGAACTATGCTGTCAGAGACACTAGTGATGCCTCTATTTATAACATGTTTAAGGCAAAAAAAAAGAAATGAAAACAACTTTTCAGCAGCTTTAAGAGAGAGCAGTGAGAAAAATCATAAAGAAACAACTCTGCAGACACCAAAGTCAGTAAAGGAAGAGACTCCCTGGCAGCTTGTGGAAATGATGGTGATGTAGGTTTCCCTCTACAGTGCATGGAGGACCAAGGTGGAGCAGGTACCCACACTGTGAAGGATCCCATGCCAAAGCAGGTTGACATGACCTGAAGGAAGCTGCAACCCATAGACAGACCACACAGGAAGAAGCTCCTGACAGAATGAAGTTCCTGTCAGGAACTGCAGCTCAAGGAGAGAAGCAGAGGTTTTCTGTCTGGAGCTGTGACCTGTGGGGAACCCTCACTGGAGCAGTCCATTCCTGAATGACTGTGGAAAGGACTCATGCTAAGCAGCTCTTTAAGAGCTGCAGTCCATAGGAGGGACCCATGGAGACTAAGAAGGCAGCAGTGGAGATGAGGGGAAGGTGGTTTTAGCTTTGTTTTTGTTTCTCACAATCCTACTCTATTTTAATTGACAATAAATTAATCTTCCCTAATTCAAGTCTGTTTTGCTCATGACAGTAGAGCAGGGAGTGGTCTCCCTGTCCTTATTTTGACCCATGAGATTTTTTTACTTTTTGTCTTGCTGAGGACCGGGAATGAGAGTGCATCTTGGCAGGCACATAGCTGGCAGCCAAGATGAACCCACTAATCAACCTTCTTCCCATCTAAAAATTAAAAATGATGCCTTCAAAAAAACCGTAAAATATATTCAAGGTAAAGTGATTCACTAAATTAATCACTTACCCTTTTGATGATTACCCCAGAAACCACCAGAACAACTGGTAATAGCATAGTCTTTGTGTATCTTACTGGAGTCTGCAACAGAAATAAACTGTATTAATTGCTTTCCATTCACCTCTAAATACTTTGATTGTCATTTTTAAGAAAACAACATAAACAGTTTTTCCCCAAGTAAAACATAAATTTAAACTTTCAACAAAGCAGCCAGATAAAAGAAACTAAATTTTAAACTCCACCCAGCAATCACACTGGAGGTCATAATACCAGAGTCATTAGTAAATTAGTCTTTGGGTATCTTGCCAAAGAACTAGGAATAAGAGTAGATTGTATCTCCTATGAATTTGGGTACTATGGGTTCAGTAACCTATAATCATTCTAAATGCTTATATAGACACTGATGAACTGAAAAAGAAAAGTCTACTAATGTCACATTAAGAAGTTTCGATGCTCTTCTGTAGTCAGTCTACCACACAAGACCTTTGCAGCTCTTGGCATATTTTCCATATACTCAAACTAGTTACTGATGGACACAAAAATCTTGTTTGTAGAACTGTAACCTTTCATTTACCCTGAGCAAGCACTTTCATTCAAGGAAGCAGATTTCCTAAATCCAAAATCAAAGCACTATATTATCTCATTGGAAAAAAAAAAAAAATAAAAAAAATCAGTAAAACCAGTTAAATTAAACTTAAGCTCATTAATGTCCCTAACTTGACAAGTAAGCACTCGAATTTATGATGGCAATAGGTTATGGCTCAAAAATGTTTTAGGGTTACAATTTATGTTATATATATATATACACACAAAAAAAGACTCTTTTGTAATAATCTATTTTGATCAAATTACCTCTTTTTCCATGAAGTCAAACTCTGCAGCACAGGTGTACATTAATGTATCAAAATCCTTGTAGCCAATAAATTTAGATTTTAATATATTTCCTATATGAGCCTGGTAGAATATACAGAAAAACAAAGCTGTAGTAATCAAGTACAGTCCTGTTTTTCACAACATACTGTTTCTTAAAAATTAGCTTCAAAGTGAATTAAGAAATTGGGTAAAGAGGTAGGTAGAAGATAAACAAAAGAAGCAAAGCTTTATAAATTTGAAAAGAAAACCGCACAGAGAATTTACTAACTCAACAGTGAAAACATTTATCTTTTCACAAACTTTGGTAATAACTCCAAGTGATATTATGCAATGAATGAAAAAGCAAATATGCAATCCCTCTCCCATTTCTGCTGGACAAATCTTTGAATTTCAGGAAAATATGTCAGTGACATGCCAAAGTCAAGATATTAAGAATTAAAGAATGTTTGAAAGACATCACTCAGATACTCAGGTAGGAGAACTTACATCGTCAGTTATTCCTAGTGCTAATGAAGTCAGGTATTTCAAGGTGACTGTCCCAAATAACCAGGCACATCCTTCAATGACCTTAACAAAAATATACGCAGAAAGAAATAAATGTCTCAACAAACTTATAAAGAAACCTTTTCCTTTTAAAAAGGCTTATTAAATCAGGCTACTAGTTAAAAACTCTGTTATCACCAATAAGTAATTTCTAGCCAGTTATACCTCACAAATTTCAGTACACTGGAGTGTTTTTAAGGTTATTTGTATTTTCTATTACAGCTGAAATAATTTTGTGCAAATGATTATCACAGCTGTACTGCTGCGCATAACAGACTCCAGCAGAGGCTACCAGAATGCTGAGGGGACTGGTCTCTCTGTGATGAGGAAAGACTAAAAGCCCTGGAGCTATTTAGCCTAGAGAAGACAGAGGATCTGGTCAATGTTGATCAATAGCTAAAGAGGTCAAAGAGGATGGGGCCAGTCTCTTTTTCAGTGGTGCTCAGCAACAGGACATGGGGCAGTAAGGCATAAATGGGAATACAGAAGTTCCATCTAAACATAAGGAGAAAATTCTTCCTGTGAGGGTGCCAGAGCCTGGACCAGGTTACCCAAAGAGGCTGTGTAGTCTCCTCCTCTGAAGAGATTCCAAACCCACCTGGACAATGTGATCCTGGGCACCCTGCTCTGGGGTGACCCTGCTTTGGCAGGGATGTTGGATAGGATGATCTTTCAAAGCGCCTTCCAACCCCTACCAGTCTGTGATTCTGCACCAGATTCCATCTGTTTTGCACACAATAGTGTGTATTGATTATCCCCCACCAATACACTCTTCATGTTACCAGGTTGTACAAACAAGAACTCTAGTAATTCAAATATTTGGAGGAATTTGCTGAGTTTTAGTAACTTCTCAGTATCATCTCAAGTTACAGTTTGGAGGAACTATAAAGAATGTACAGTTATTACTTCTAGTTACATATGTTTATCCCTGTACCAGAAAGATTACATTCTTAGTAATCTATCTTAATATATTTAATTCTTTATAAAAATGGATCAATGAAATATGACAACCTGGCTTCGTACCTTGTATCTGGGATCAGCAACAGATGCTTTCAAAGAGAATAACAAGGAAGTACAAACTGATCTTTACCCTAATGTAACCAGGGTTTTTTATGGGATAAAAAGTTGCATTCAAGCGTCACATTTAATAGCTGCAAATGAACCTAAATACCTGAGAGGTACTTAATCCTTTTCAGAAAACCTCCTCCCACCCCCTCCCTGCTCGCTTCCACAGTATCTTTCTCCTGTCTTATAAGCTTACATCTTTGCAGTTCCTTCCCCATGACTTTCATCCTGTGTTTTCCTTTTTTTCCTTTTTCCTGCTCAGTAATGAGTTGATGTATTCAGAGAACTTTTCATAAGAATATCAAGGTTTCTCTGCTGAGCAGCAAGTACTTATTTAGGGTGTTATTTTATATACATACTGAGGGTGGTGGTGGTCTTTTCAAAACTTACCATTTAATTCCACCCTTTGTTTCTTACCTTCTAACATTCACACTTTATATCCCATGGAGTTTATTTTCTTTTATAGTTCCAGTTAGATATCTTCCCCAAAAGGTTTCTGAAATTCAAGTGCATTACATTCACCCACACCTTTATCTACATGTTAAATAGATTTGCAAGGCATGAATTCTTTTAACAGATATTTAATATTAATTTAATATGAATGCCTGTCTTCTGCCAGACATAGTCTCAGTAGGCTTCCATTTCAGGTATTTTTACAAGTTAATGTTATTATCTTAAGCATCAAATTGCTTCTCATGTTTCCTACACCATTATACCTTATATGTCAATTTTGGGAGTGTTCTCCATGTTTGGCCACGATTTCTGCTGCCTCAAACACTACCCACACACCCTACAATGTTTTACTCTGATTTGCTTAGTTATGTAATTAGAAGTTGCTTGCTGTGGTTATAAGAAATATCCTAAAAGAAGAATTAAATAGGACACATTTTAGTGAAGATCTAATGAAGTATGCTAATCTCCATTTCTGCAAGCACCATTAGATTTTTACTTGCTTTTTCAAATTGTTTTTTATTTTAAAGGGATTTTCATACAAAACCGAGGTTTTATAAATACGTTTAAGCTGGTAATAGAAAATTAAGCATGTTGTTGTTTGAATACTCTCTCCATTTTCTGATATGTGTATTTATGCCTCTTTACTTCCTTCAGTTTAAATCTAATTTCTGAGAATATGGACTATTTATTAAAAAGAGTAGTTTAGCTATATTTCTTGACTTTCAACAATTAGAAACTAGACTGGAAATTATTTCTATATGTCATTCAAATAAACAAAAATAGTCATAGCTCTTTTCTGAAATTCAAAACACATGGAAGTCCTTACCCATACATAGACTTCTCTTCTGCTGCTTGTCAAGACTTTTGGACTCAGTTCAAGAATTCCCTAATAATAAAATTAACATACATTTTCAGGTAACATGTAGTAACAACAAAATACTCCAGTTCACTGGATGAGGGGCTTTTTTGTTTGTTTTGGTAAGGTTATTGTACCACACAACTATATATCAAAAATTCTCCATAATTAATATAACATGAAAGATGAATTAATAAATAATATTGTGATTTCATCCTGCACTGGCAAAACATGCCAACATAAAACCTCTTAATTCCAGTTTATATCCAACTAATGGAAGACTGCTCTTCTCTTAACAAGATTCTGTATTAGATAGTTCTAAGCCTCTTTAAACCAAAACCAATAGGAAACAAAAGGGGAGTGGGGGGGAATAATTCACTGAGCTCACCCCAAGCTTTTCTAGGAGAGGCAAAAAAAGAAATAAAAAAAATAAAAATTCAGAAATGGAGATGACTTGTAGGGTTCTAAACTGTATCTGTCCACATAATCTTATTTCCTATGCACATAAATCCCTTAACAGAGATTATATGAAAATGAAAAAGGAAAAAGGTTGTTGGTTGTTTTTCCTATTTAAGAAAAAATTATGATAGTGAATGATGAGATGATGAGACTTCAGTGAATAATTTCATTATCAGGGCAGTCTGACTCAGCAGTTTCAAACAATCTTAGTTAATGTTTTATGGTTTTGTTCATTTGTTCTGCATTTGCAGTTTCACGATTAATAAAGCAGCATTTAAAAGTATCTCTTCCTTGCTCATGTTCTTGTTGGACAATTACTCTGATCAAAAAACCAGATCTGGTAAAATTTTATATTTTTATAAAAAAAAAAAAAGAGAGGAGAGATTGAGGAATTTTGGTTCAGTTCTGAACCTTAACTGAATTTGTCTTATGAGTTCTGGGTGGAAAAACATTAGTTTTCAAATTAGTTTTTATCTATTCTCCAAATATCTTTAAGGTCTAATTCTGTTTGTCACGTGAAAAATTTCTCAAGTCTCTGGTAATGCAGCAGTTTCACATTTTACGTCAATACATACGTAAGAGTACAGCATTACAGTCTTAGCACATCATGTGATTTATTTTTTTTTTTTAAACAACTTACCCAGATAACTACTAAAGATGCAGCATAATATGAGGTCAACAACATTGAATTACCAAACATCAGAATAAAACACACTAAAAGAGATACCTGAAAGGAGAAAAAAAATAATTACATTTAAAATAGAAAAGGTAAGAATTGCCCTAGTAGAGAAATTACCTTGTTCCAACAGCTTTGAATTTAAAGATACCTATTTCACAGCAAGTGAATACTCAGCTTACAGAATTTTCTGAAAACACCAATTATAAGGACTTAATGGCAACAAGGCAGCCAAGTGTAGACGATTATGTTAATTCATATTTTAAAAGTACTTACAACCAAAAAGAATTGATCATAGAATAACCCATCTTACACAACATAGTTACATTTTTGGAAAAAAAAAAAAAAATTGAATATTAGGAAAAACTTCAAGTTATATTATTTCTTCATCCTGTCTGTTTGTCCACAATAAAAGATAACAAGAAAAAAATGAATAAACTGTTTGCTGTTTGGTTTCTTCCAAACTGGGAAACACATATTTAAAACATAATCATCACTAAAATCAAGGAAGTGGAACTTGGGACTGTCTGATCATATAAACTGAAGAAGAGGTTTAAAGTCAAAGCTGAAATGCAACTTTTATCCACCATCCTGATCTCCTCCTGTGCCTTCTTTCCAATTGAAAGTAAGATGAATTACATCATTGATCAATCTCTGTTGTCTCCTATACACAGGAATATGGAAACCCAATGTAGCTATTTGTAAAATATGCAGGCTTTTGCACTCCCCTCATTGCATAATTAGACTTTCATTTTCCACAGAGAAGTAGGGTGGGTGCAAAACTAGAAAACAACACAGAACAAAAGACTGGTAGTTTATCCAGCCTCATTACGCTTTCTCTGTAATATAACGTGATTGTCGATCTATCTGAAAATAGGCTTTTTCTGACACTTTGGCACAAACATTATGATATAGCTATTCACATAAGCCAAGAGGTCTAAGTATTTCATCCTGCTTCTGTCAAAAAATCACTACACCAATATGTTTATTTGCAAATGACTAAGAACAAGCATTTGGCATCCCAGGTTTATATTTGGCATCCCAGGTTTATATCACTTGTGTATAACTTACTACTGTCTTTAATTTATAATATTTCAAAATACATTTGAAAACACACAAAATAAATTTTAGCTCAAAACTTCTTTCCTGTGCTCCTGGTAGCAAAACCTGATCAGTACCTTAACTTTAAAAAATGAAAATCAGATCTATCATGGAGAAACTGATATGCCTTGCACTTATGAACTCCTTCCTTTGTTGACCTTCTTACACATTTTTGAAAAAATAGTTTTTCCTCAGACTGATAGTTTATTTTCTTTGTCCACCTTTCTAAATATCGCCCCAAATAGTTCAACCACAACACTGTTGCATGGTCAAGACTATGGCAGTCTTCAAAACGCAGTCTGAGTTGATACTATTCTCCTTTTATAAGGAAGAGTCCATTCTCTAATTATGACTTAACACCTCATTTTTTTTGTTTCTGCTAACCTATTGCATGACACAAATGATGCTTTTTCAACTTCTCATTATACATGCTCTGTTACTTGGTACGTTTTCTAGTCTGTTGTTTGATATAGTATCTTCAAGTCCAGGGAATGGAGACAGAAAGAGAGGAAAATATTAGTATAAATCTTTGAGGTTGATAATTATTCTAGAGTTCAAGAACTGTGTGCCAGAGGGATCCTAGTTTCTGGCACTGTGATATAAAATAAGACCACATATTCAAATCCAGGCCCTTCTGTCCCTTTTTGCATCTTTTCAACCACCTTGCAGTTCAGGAAAATACTTCTCACAAATGGCCTTTTTTGATGCTCTAACTCATTTGAAGGGATTTAAGTTTTTTTTAAAAAAGAAAGTATTACCATATGAGCAGCGAGTATCTTCTGTAATTTGCGGGAGTCAATATAACCCATAATACACACAGCAAATAATGAAGCTATCTAGAATCAAAAGTGAGAAATAATTTAAAACCATTTGCAGTAGTCTATTGCTTCAGCAGAATACACATTCATACAAAAGAAGTGATTAATCAATCATTAACTGTTATTGCTACTTTTTGCTAAGTATTTAGGCGTTTCATTCAAGTTTCTTTCAAAAAACCCTGTTGTGGTATTCTGAATAAAAATTATCAAACAAGTTCAACTATTTAAGAAATATGTACTCAGCTTTATAAAACTGCAAGTCGTCAAAACACAGCACTAAGACATCTTTCACCTTTAGAGAAAAAAAAAACAAAACACCAAACCAAAACATAAATCCAAAACTAAAACAAACCAAATGCCGGCCGCATCAAAAATCAAAATCATTCATTAACATTATTTAACCATAACTTTTTAGCAAAGTATGGGAACATCCATAATTTGCAGCTGAGGAAAATGAGATTCATTGATTATGCAGCTTGCTAAAAGTCACATGGGAATTTACTGAAATTCTGAACTGAACCTGTTATTTCAAATTTCAGACCCAGCATCTTAAACAGGCTATCATGATTAAACAGGTTCTCTCACAAACTTTTATAGAATTCAATAGCTTTCTCTTCTGCATTTAGAGAACTTGCATACTACAGCACATACCGACTGTTCAAAACTATGCTCTGAAATCAAGTAACATTTGCTTCCAGTAGAATGGACGAGTGAACAAGTACGAGGACATTGCTGGATTTCAATCAACAGGTTACATTTCAATCCATTTAATCACTAAGAATATGTGCCTTACAACAGTATCCAACTGCTCACATTAGCATTTACTGCATTTCCAACACTAGCTAAAGTTACCTCAATGCTCTGAACACTTCAACAGTTAAGATTATGCCACTACTCACAGACTCATCAAAATTAAATAGGAAATCATGCAAAATCATGCTGGATATTACATGCCATGCAAACATTGCTCCATTAAAAATATCTGGAATTGCTTAGAGATGCAAGATCAATGCCTTTTTAATTTCTGTACTGCAATATACAAAGTTTTTCCTTGTTCTAATGTACTGATCTTAGGTGGGAGGCTGCTTTTGAGAGAAAAGTAAATTAAAGTCCTGGAAACAGAACACTGAGTGGTGTAAATGGTCAACTCTTAAATATGGCTACAAAAATATTGTGATAAATGGTGTGAATCTTTACTGAGAGCAAGAGTGAAATCTGGCTGAAAGGAAAGCATCAGTATAGTTGTGAATTAAATAGTTGTCTACAAAGCAGTCAATTTGCCTAGATAAGACAAAGAGGCTATTTAGAAGTGAATATAGTCTTACCTGTGTTAGAAGAACAAACTGAGCAAACTGCCAGGGAAGCATGAAAAAGATATTAGAAACACACAGTGCAATCAAGCTTCCTGTATTAATATTCGGTATCCTTGGGAAAAAGAGACAGAATAGGCATCAGTAAATAAAATAAAACAAGCGTTCGCATATTATTGAAAAGTACAATAGAGAAAGCAATAAAACCAATGTTACCTGTGAAGTTAGCTAGCAATATTGATCCACTACAAATAACACTGCTCAAGGAATATTTAATAATTAATATTCAAGTCACAACCATTTCCATTCCAGCTGGGATCAGAACAGTCTGCATTTGAAAGTGTTTTCACTCCTCTCACATTTCTTCTGTATTTACTTTCTGCTAGCAGTCCTGAGCAAGGTTTCAGAGCCAGAGACAGTAACAAATACATCAAAAGTCATCTTTAGCTGAAACCAGCCTATTCTCTAGGTCCTGCTATACGTGATTTATTTAATACTGTGTTAGTTTCAAGTTCACTTCAGAAACATCACATTTCAGATTTCATTAAGTGGGCTCTGACAGACAAGACACCATAAATATTATGCTTCAAAACCCAAACTGAAGTGAATACAGCAGTCTCACCAAATTCTGTAGAATTTTCTTCAGCTTATTTTAAAAAGCCTTGAGATTAACTTCTATTTGCAGTCATGCTGAGCATGATGCTAGTGTATTCAGGAATATGGTATACAAGCAATGGAGAATTTAAGTTGGAGGCTCTGTTTCAAATACAGTTCCCACATTTCATTAGAATAAAGCTATACAGAAAACGGCTGCACTTGAATCAGGAATAATAACTGAGGAACAGAGAGTCAACACGTTTTATCTCCTTTTTGGAATCTCACTCTGAAATGCTTAAATACCTACTTCTCATTGGTAAGCAAGCCCACATATTTGAAGAATAGGAATGAATCTATCTAATCAAGAAGTGTCATAATTATAGGTACATAATTTATGTGCTCTAACCAAACAAATGTAATTTCCTTGGGGTTTTTTTGACCTCATAATTTAGCATTAAGTGAACAGGTGTCTTTCTAATATGAAATCTAGTGATCGCTCTACAAATTATTCCTCAATTTTTCTAGTCAGTGTGCATCTTTTCCTCACCTAAAAACCACAAGCTAGTGACGAGCACAAAGTATTTTTGCCTTAATCATCAGTAACTACAAATCAGTATGATCTAATAAAGGAAAATCTGGAATTACAAGTACAAAGTTCAGCTTAATCATAAATACACTGCAAATTTGATGCAGTGGAGTTACTGGAAAAGCCCTCAAGTATTAACAATCATGCTTATTTTTTAAAACAGAGGCATGACAGTAACACAACCACCTTGCAAGCCAAAAACAACCAATTGAGACATAAAAGTCTGGTTGTAGTCTTTAATTTTGCAGCTGTAGCTTGTTTTGAATAGATAGAAGAAACTAACTCTGATATATTGCTTTGAGTAACCTTGGTTTGTATAGATAAGAGGGAGTAACTATGAGCAAAGCGGGAACAGAGAAGAGTCTCCAGAGATAAGCCAGATCATGACAGCTCAGCATAGTCTTGCATTCTGAGCCAAAGGTAAAAATACACTGTGAGGAAGACTGTGGGCATTCCTCCAGAAGACCTCGGCCCATGACCACCAGACAGCAGTGCGCCCGCGTCAATGGGAGGAGATTTATGATAATGAGTTCCCAGAAATAACAACCACACCTATTCTGGGAATTAATGTAATAACCCCTCCTTTGCCAATGAATATGCATATTTCTCATTATAAATAATTGCTTGCTTTGAAGTACAGCACGCAAGTTCAGAGGAGTGATCCCCCTTTCGCCTGGCGCTGTAATAACCATGCCTCCTTTATAACCTATCTCGGGTTGTAGAGTTAGATTCCGCACGTCACATGGAAAAGAAGGGCTAGCAAACTCAAGAGCATCCCTGAGTTAATGTAATTAGATTGCACTAAATTAGACTAGTTAATTATTCATAGAAAAGTGAAAGAACATACTAGCTTATGGGTGCCTAAAGCTTCGCTATTGCATAGTATAGGTTTATTCTAAATGCAACCAACATACCACTCTTGGAGAGGGACAAAACCCACTGATGGAGTATCAGCTTGTTTTTCATGGGAAGGAAGCAACATCAAACAAAAATTCTGATTTTTAGTTTAGATAAGTATTTGCCAACAGAGCAATTATGATTTTTTTTTATTATTATTATTTTAATCATGTCTTCAAATTGCAAAGTTTTTCCTTTTAGTAAGTAATATGAGTGCAGTTCTACTGGTGCAGCATCTGTAATGTAACAGCCACAGGAAAGTTTCTATGTTAACGGTATCATGGCTAGAGCACACAGCAGCACTTAAAGACATACTTAAATAAATGCATTTAAATAAATGTCCTGTGACATTCAATATTTTAGATCACTATAAAAAGTGAGAGGTACCTGAGAATATAGGTCAAAAGCAACATCTGAAGCACAAGGAATGGGTATGAGAAACTTTCACGAAGAGGTGGAGTCCACATGACGCGAGTGCACTAAAAATAAGAACTGGGTTAGACGGTAACATTTGCTGCTACATTTCCATAAACCAATGCATTCATATTTCAGAATGAATGACCACAGATATTTCAATAAAATAAAGATTGAGCTACAGGAGATGTTACTCACAAGCTTAAAAAAAAAAAGCCAGGAAGGAGAAAAGAGAAGGCAAAAAGAAGCAGCTTCCAGACTTGAGGTCTCTGATGCACTGTTTAATTAAAATAGATCATTGCTCTTCCAAAATTAAATGTGGCAGCTAGAAAACATCCAAGAAAAAAAAGTCAGGACAGTAGCTGCTAGTCCCTATTTCTGCCAAACTAACAACTCATTCAGGGAACTAAAACCATTCTCAAATTCAGGCAGTGACTTGTCACACTTGGAGAAAGCACATGCAGAGAGGATCTGAGGGATAACTCAAGTTCTCTAGGTTATAAACACTTCACATTTCTACCCGTAACGGCACAAAGTATAAAATTTGATGCTGCCCTCCAAAACAGGCCAGTAAAATTGAATACACGAAATTATGGTCTTGCAGAGCTTACACTACATTATATACTTCACTATTTAATAAGGCAGAGCATAATACAGTGAAGTCAACTGAACAGCTTTTTCGTTAATTTCTTGGGGTTCAGGGCAAATGGCTCGGGTATAAAACTCATCTCTGATGATTACATTCAGGTCTTTATTACGTGCTTGCAGATGGCACTTACCACAAAGAAAAGTAATTAAAACTTTACAGTACAACTTTGACATACAAACGGGTTCAAAATAGCTATCAGTATATTTGTACTAAAAATAGGAAGCTCTGTACAACTACAGGACAAAAACATAGCTGATCTTAACATGGACCATAATGAATCTATGAAAACTTATACGATGCTAATGTCAGAATGTTCCTTCTCCTTTGCTTCCTATAATCCTAACCCCCCCTTTTTTTTTTTAAATGCTGGTTTTACCAAAGAATTCCCTGGAATCAACATTATGCAATTCCTTGCTTATGGTCTTGGTATTACACAAATATGTTAAATTAATATTCAAAAATAAATGTGTAGAAATAGGGTAAAATTAATGCAAAGTACAGAATCCCATCACATTAATCAAACAGTCCTTGAGGTCTAAAAGCACTATAAAAGCTGCACCCTGACTACCATTAAAATAAACCTTTCATAAATATACATAAATATACACTGTGTTGTCTTCAGCTGACTGCACAGAGGTGATTAGTTAAAAATATTTTTATTAGCAATTAATATAATCATGAATATTTTAGTGTACTATTTTTGATTATTTTTTCAAGACTTTATTAATATCTGATTTACCAAATCTTTTGATACTGGAGTAGATACAGACAGGAAAGGAATGATGAGCATATATCACCATAAAGAGGAAGCATTATCTTAAAAGCAGACTGAATAATGTAGCTCATGTTATTTTCCTGTATCTGGCATGTAAGACTGTGTAGGATTTATCAAGGCTGTAACTAACTTTGCTGCAGCTGTAAATATATCAGATCTGTCTAAGCCTGAAATCATTAAAACACAGTGGTACAAATAAAAACACACTGCCTCTGGATCAATAGCTCAGTGCCAGATGGCAAATTGCTTTTACACAGCGTTAGCTGTGAGATACCAAGACTTGCAGATAAGGCTTACTAAAGTAGCTCAGTCTCATCCTTCTGGAAAAAGAAAGCAGATTTATTTTGCTGGTCCAGCTCCACTGTACATACTGTTGAACCACATGCCAGATGATTTCCACAGAATCAAAGGCAAATCAAAGAGTTAATGAGAAGTTTTTTATACATACACACATGCATGCTCACACCTTGCACATTTCAACATTACATACAGTGAAGCCAGACCACCTACAAACATCTAATTACATATATTACCATAACGCTATATATACAACAATATCAAATAACTCAGTTATTTCATGAGGTATAGTACAAACACAGAGAGACAGCTGAGATTCCATGCTGCACCTCTGCAATAAGTCCTATTGCTCTCCAGAAATCCATAGTGCTGAGCCTGAATCAGGGTCACCCTACTTAAGCTTTACCAGAGCCCAAAGTACATCTGTGTAGAGCTATGCAGACCTAATTTCTTGCCATTCTTCAAAATACACACTTCCCCCCACCCTCCCTTCCTTTAAGTCATCCACAGAGAGATAGAAGCAGTCTCCTATGGATAGGACTGCCTGTGCCATAAAAGCTTCTTTTCATTATTGCTACCACTATCTTTGAAGCCTTCAGCTTGTTCCATTCTGAAGTTACACTTCATTGCCTTCACAGACTTGGCAAAACACAGTGCATACTCTATCAAGATTTCCTAGCAAAGGATAAAACATTCACTTCACTTCATAATGCCATTGAGAAGAAGGGAAACACACAGAAAACTTCATATTTATTTACCCTCTTATAGCACCAAAACCAGGTTAGAAACTCTAATGTTTATCAGGTCTTGATCAGGCAGTTAAAAGCCATGGGTGAAAATTCTTCATGGAAGATATTTAGAGAAAAACATTTCAAATAAAACCTAACTATTTCATCACATAGATTTTTGTTTTAAATGAAAATCATCAAAGCTCACTGTGAATAGAAGTAACTGATTCTGTTATGTGTATCTACATATAAGTTACTCAGAATTTTCTATCAAGTTCAGCTCAGTAAAATAAAAAAAAAAACCAAACCAAACAAAACACCACAAAAACCACACATAACTCTAACCCTTAACAAATCATAAGGTAGGTAGTTTGCATCTAGAAAAACTTAAAATACAGCTGTGCTGTAAAGATAATATAAACCAAACATTTTTATACAAATCTATATTCATGAAATAGACATTAAAAAACAATGAAACAGTGACATGAACAGCATTAGCTGGAAACACAGGGAGATGTTATGTGTGACAGTTTTTTTTGGTTCCCCCCCCCTTTCCTGTAACACAGCTTCCTAAAGAAGTTTAGCATTAGAATTCTGTACACACATATACAGTTTCTAAATTCTGCGTAGCCTGGCAATGGCATATCAGTACTACAGATGTTTGGTTTTTCATTCTTTTTGTGTGTGTATTCATAAATTTCAAGTAAAATACATAGAAATTTAAAGAAAACCTCCTCCATTTCTGAAGCTTGTTTGTATGGTATATGTAGGCCAGATGTGTCTGGAGTGGGCACAAAAGCCAGAATAGTTTGAGGTTTTGAAACTTGAAGTCATTGTGCTACTCAGATTTCACTCTCGGGACCACTTTACAATATCCTTTCTGAATTATTTTTGGATTTACATCTAAGGTAACATATTGGACTGTGATCAACATTTTAGAATCATAGCCCATTTTGCTTTCAATAGTGTCCCATATCCTTAAAATTTATCCCCTAATAGATAAGCAACATCAATATCTTTAATGAAATGAGAGTTAGCTTCTACTTTAAAAGTGAAAATAAAAAGGAAGTAGGGTGGCTGGGGAGGAAGACCTACCTCTCCATGGTTGAAAAAGAAACACATCACAGTAACAAGACCTCCCAGACGGCTCCCACTGTGAAAAGAATAAGAAAAACAGGTACAACAGAACCTCATAATGGTCAGTGATGCTTAAAAAACGTGAAGTAGCACTTACAGCTGAGTTTAGGGGAGGGAAATGCCTTCCAGCATCAAGGGAAAGTAATCTGCTGCCTTACGTACACAGGATTATAATACTAGTTAGTTAGCTAATGTTTATTTCAGAGCAGACCACTCTTGACATAGCAGACCACTCTTGATATATCAGCTTTTTACTGCAAAACACCAATTCTAACAAGAAACTTGGAAAAAAGTTATTCCACTCCTCACAAACTTTGGTTTACATCATGACACCTGGTGCTTCATCTGCTTTACCCAGAGCTTCATCTTGAAGAGTGTCAAAATTCATTTCTTTTTCTTAAAAAAACACAAGGCTATATAAATGGAGTATTTCTTCCCTAAAATGTTGAACAAAAAGCTTTAAAATTTGCACACAATTACTCAACATGGAATTTGGATGTAAATCTAAGACTATTATAGGGTAATTAAAGCAAGCACGTTCCAAAAACATATCTAGAAATTAATTCATGACATGGTCAATACAAGACAATTTAATTATTAGGTGAAATACTATGATGTTAACATGAAAAAGTATAAGCCCTTGACATAAGGCTTTTTACACATTTCTAAATCAATGAAATTCACCTATTGAATTACCACTATGGAGTCAACACTAAACCCAAAGATTACTTCGATTTATCCCATCCCAGAACAGCAATAGATAGTATTCCTTTTTGTTTGACTAGATTTATAATTACTCATATCCTGTGATATAAAGCAAAGAATGTTTTTGTGTACTTATGTGCACTACTGATATGAATGACAGAATATACCACTTTTGCTACTAAAGTTTCAGTCAGCTATTAAGATTCTTAAAAACAAAACAAAACACCAACCAAACCAACCTCAGATCCTTCACCTGTCACGAACATACAATCAAACAGAATCAGTGAGTTCTAGATACAAATTCTGAGCATTAAAGATACCAAGTGCTAAAAAAACTTCCAGGAATTGTGCATTCTCACACATAACACTAAAACTTTCATGCAACAAAAGCATCAAAAATGAAACCCAAAACAACTAAAAGAATGTGCTTAATATTAAAAAAAAAAACCACAGAAAAAGAAAGCAACAACAAAAAACCCAACAACATTCACCTTAGAATCAAAGCAAATTAAAAATTCGCAAAAAGCTACCCCAAATCAGAAACAAGATTCAAGGTCTATGCTAAAGGTTAATCTTGTAGTAACACTTCCAAGTCTAGAATACAGAGGTCTTAATTCATAATATGAATGGTTTAGAGCTGTCAGCCTCTAAGGGTTTTATTTATATTTTACCACAGGAGAAAAGATCAGCAAGCCTGTAGCACAGAATAGGGAAATGCACCACGTCAGTGTCTTTTTCACAAAAGGAGTGAACAGAACTTATTTCAGAGCGTTATGTATAGTGTTGAGTTAGACTAGTTACCTTCCAACAGTGTAATGCGATCATGTAGAAGATACAGCAGTTAGGCCTTTCTATGTCAATATAAAAGATAAAGGATAACACCACTGAAATTCTCTACTCCAGTTGGTGAAGTCCCTTCAAATGGAATATACTTCCCTCACATTTAATATAAAATAATCTAATAAAAAATTAGTATTTTAAAGAACTGCAGATGACCCAAATAGTTACACTTTGTTTGCTTTGGAATAAAGAATGAACTAGTCTTCAGACTCTCCGAGTACAATAAGCTGAAGCTTAAAGTCATCTGGGGAAATGCTGTAACTTACTGTTAGCATACAAGAAATAAAATACTGGAAAAGTACAATCAGGAGAAATAGAAAATTTAGTGGTCTTTCCTCAAGACACAGCATTTGACAATCAGCTTAAGTATTCTGTCCCGACTACAAGAATATAGAGGCAGGGACTATCAGGGGGAAGCAGGATGTCACAATTACATAAGGTACTTATCACCCAAATGCCATTCCTTTGTCAAAAAAGAAAAAGAAGATGGCATGAGCTCTCATCATATTGCTTCAGTTACCTTGAGAGAACATTCCAGAGCTTGAAACTAACTTGAATCATGTCAGAAGATCCCAAAGTGCATTTACATAACCAGAGTCTGTACACAGAGCACTATAGCAGGGACATACTGTGTCTGACAATCTTCTAACCTTGTGGGGAGATTGGTTAAGGGAGTTAAACAGTAAAAACTAGTTCTACGAAAAAAAAAAAAAAACAAACAACAAAATCAAACCAACCAACAAATAACACAAAAAACAACCAACGACAAAACAATGAATTAGGCCTACAAAAGCAACTAGCTTTCTCTAGTATAACTCTGACCAAGCTCAATAAGTACAGCAAGCACAGATGTGAGAATACATACTGGCTTGGAAGAAAGTGTTCCTCCACACTATCCTATCATCCTATAAGGCAAAGCTGCAAAGAGACTAAAAGCAAATACAAGCTGAAAATAAAAAGATTACACACTATAGACACACACTGGGAGATTAAAAAAAAACAAACATTAGAAAAAAGCAATTATGTAAGCTTGAGATGATCATTGCTAAGAAATTCAGGAATTAAAAGATAGATAAAATATTATAGGACGGTATCTCACCGTCATATGGGTCAGGTTATGAAAAAAACTTTTTAAAACGCAGAGTGGAAACAAATCAGCTTTATGAAGGAGACTTATGACAATTCAGAAGATTATCTACTTCTGTGTAGAGCTGCATTACTGCAGAGTCAGTTCTTTTCCTTTTCACGCTATGTAAAAGTGAAAATATTCTGGCTTGCTTGGACTAAGAGGAATTCTCTCTACTGAGGAAATTAAGACCTTACTGATTTTTCAATAACATTAATATATAAAATGTGGGTTTCCATACACCTCCCTTAAGGAAAAAAATACAAGTTAATATGAATATTCAAAGTTTAGCTAATTCCCCAAAACATGCGATGTTAATTTCTTACCTTAAGCAATAGAGATACATTTTATACCTGAACAACTAGTAGTTGCACTAGGCAACTTCCTTTTGTCACTGCCAGCTCCTGCCCTATATTATTCTTTATTTGAGCTATCAGCACATGCTTCAGAGAGAGCAGGAAAAATACACAAGACAGTGAAGCCAGTGAATGACAGAGAAAACTAAACATCTCTCAGAGGAAAACACAGTAACCTCCTTCCCCCCCAGACTGACAAAAATAGTGGTAAACAGAAACATATTTCCAATTCTGCTTTTCTGCTGAATGTGAAGTCTATTTTTGTATTACAGATCCTGAAGTTTAAGGACAGATACTGAAAACAGAATTCATAGAAAAAGGGAACCATATACATTCCTCCTGAAAGAATTCTGCCTTCTCAGTTAAGTTAAAACTGAAAGACACGCAATACAACTTGAGTCAGAGCACTGGGAAAACTCCAATCATGGAATCATATGTTTTAGATTGGAAGGGACCTTTAAAAGGTCATCTACCTCTTGCTTAAAAATATACTGTTATTCAAACTTTGTTTAACAATGAGTTACAAGAATAATTTTAAGAGCAGAAACCTGTCAAAAGCCATTTAAAACCTGTACAGCATTTAGTTGTATCCACAATCCAGTAGTATCAAGGAGATAGAACTTAACTGCAAATTTCCATTACTATTTTTGGCATCATCATTTAAACAAAAAGCTTCTCTGTTCCAGTAATTTTTCAGTGACAAAGTATATGCAATTAAAAAGCTCTACTAATGTACAAATAAAAAAAAAATCTCAAAAATAAAAAAAAAGCATTGTCTTTTCCAAATTTTGTATAAAAACTGACAGCTAGTACCAACTAAATAACTCAGTTTCAGCTGCCTTACCTGAGGTATGTACCGTATATGAAGAACAGTGACATCATTAATCCATTCAAAAGAAAAATCACAGCAACATAAAAGGAAGCAGGGTCTCCCAGACCTAACAAACAGTTAACACACATTGTCAAATACAGAAGAAGAAAGATTATATTACTTATAAACCACCATACAATCAGTACAATGTAGCCCACAGCATACTACCTCAATATAGCTACAAAAAGAGCCAACATAAACAAGATGTCGTCACCACGATTACTGTGGAGATTCAATTGGTAAAGTTATAAAAAAAAAAGTAGAGAAGAGGCAAACATAGCACTGGGCCTGTCAGCAGCAGAAGCCAAGAGGGGAAGCATTAACAGTAAAGAAAAAACCTGCCATGTAGAGAAGGCATGAGAACATTCTTTACAGACAGCATTTTGACTTCACAGAGCTTTTTATAACAGGTTTGTACTCCCTATACTCTCAGTTCTCATCTCTTGCATGAGTAAATCCATCTTTAATGATATCTCACACAATGCTCTTTGCTTTCTTTCTTTCACTAGAAGCAAAGAGATTGTCCAATAATGCAAGTCTTTCAATGGATTTATTCTCCAACACAACAGAGTTCACACTTCTGTTATTATTCTCTTCCCATTATTATTCAAACCCTCCTGGCTCTGATCATTTCAGCAGTACAGAATAAAAACTATTACTCATCGTAGAGAAAGGTAGTAAAACTTCATAGTTTCATACAAAAAAAAATTATTTACCACTGCTGCAAATACAGCAAGACACTTCTCTAAAGCGAGATGATGATATTCTCACCAAACATAGTAGTCTGGATAGTTGGTGGTTTTGATGGTTTGGTTGTGTTTTTACAAAGAATGTGAATAGAAGATTAGACATTCATTCACTGTTCATTGCTTCCGACAAAGTTAGAGAAAGTCAATCATTCAAGCTCTGAAGAAAGTTCTTAAAGCCTTTGTGAAAAGGCAAAATACTAACTTGTTGCCACACAAAGCTATTTTAAATGATGAAATTAAACAAATTCATAAGCTACCATCTACCATTCAGTTTTAACCAACTACAGAAGGTCTCAAGAGCACTTCTCAGCAAGATCCTTTTATTGCATAATACTTACTTGAAAAGCCAATACATTAAATGTGGGAAAAAACACACACACACAAAAAATAAGCAGGGTCCAAAATTTAATATCAAAATCAAGGTATAAAAATTATATTCTTATGCTGAATAATAAGGTCACAAGAGGAAGAGGATTCTTCCCAGCAGTACAACTACACAGGATTTCTCCACAAGGGAGACTTGTGGTTACTTTCCTTCTCCCCCACCCCCCCCCCCCCCCCGCCCCCCACCCCCCCCC
>JANHFX010023967.1:0-11787 GCA_027560015.1 Chloroceryle amazona | reverse complement strand
CCCCCAACCCCAAGTTGTAGTTAAGGTAGGTAATACACAGGGTAAGTTTTTTGTTACTTGGAATGTACCAGGGATTCTACAGAAGCTACAAAAATGTCATAGATGTACAGTGGCCTTCCATTACATTTAGGACACCTTCTTTATAACAGTCCCACATTATGAAGGTTCAGGTAACAACTGTGAAATTTTGAAGCGCGAGATAGGAATTCAGCCTAGGTAGGAGGAACTAGCTAATAAGCAAAGCCCATATTAATCACCCCTGTTGTTCATAGAAGTGCCTTTATTTCATGCTTCTGACTTACGTTGCGAACCTGCCAAAAATACAGGTTTAGCCAAATGAAAGTACATCAGTGATAAAGATATCAGAACATTTATTACTTCAGAAATACGTAAAGTCACAATTACAGGCCTCCAGGAAGAAACTAGAATAAAACACAACTCACCCTCACAGCTCTCAACAGGACTAAGCCCTTTTCCTCTGTTTACAGTCCAACATGTCTTTGTCGATACACCAAGGAAATCCATAAAAGCAGTATATATGCGGTACCAGCTGGCGAGGACCACCTAGGTGGAAAACAGGATTTGAAGGTTCTGAAAAGGAACTTCAGGATTAGCTCAATGACCAAGGTAACTTCTCATGACAACTGGCCCTCATCCAATATTTTTTTTTTCTGAATTCAGAGTTTCTCAACTACTTCACATTTTTGACTATAATATCATAGAGGCATCCAACTTAGACCAAGTGTTCATTAAATGACTGAAATTATGCCTGCTTTAGAACAGAAATTTCATGCATCAAATTGCAATATTTAAAGTATATATTTCAATATTGTTGGGAAGGTTCCCCATCTAATTATTTTTGCTTATCAGATATTAAAGAAACCTTGGATTTTGACACAGAGGACAACTGGTCAAATTAAACCCACTAAAGCCATATTTTTTTTTCCCCTGCCTTGTAAGAATATTAACAAATGAGATCTCTAGTGTTTTTACTCAGATAACCTTTGATAGGTTGAATTTAAGCATGCATTAAAGAGGGCTTCCAAATGCAACTTAAGACGGCATTTCCATTTTCCATACAATTTCATGACATTCTTTTAACAACCACCAAATTAAATATCAACACCTGTCACAGAAAACATCAGTATCACACAGAAAAATGAGAACTCATCTCACAGCAAAGTCAATATTTAACATCACCAAGCTATTTTGTCAGGATATGGCTGACTTTATTATAGACTTTGTAAATGACTAAGGTGGCCATTCCAGTTAAGCTGCTTTAAAAGTTATAACCCAGGGGTTCCTAGACTGAAAATGTTTCACCACTGCAGTATTAGTTGTCTCAGTCCAGCAGCACAGAAAACATGTACAAGGATGATTCCTGCTTTTCTTTCCTCATGCAATTAATAAAACTTTTTATGTCACTTCTATCTTCAAGAAGGGCATAAAGGAAACACAGGGAACACCACCTTGATCTCTCAAGAACATGATGGAGTAAAGCCTCCTGGAAACCACTTCCAACCATACTAAGGATCAAAAAAACCCCAGTATGACTGGAAGTCACCTGCCCAGCTTCTTAACATTCTCAGATAACTGTCTGTGTACACGAGGGGACAGCTGTGTAGATGAAGGGACAGCTGTGGATGTTTGTTTTCATTTAATCCGGTGCCAATTCTGTTCTACATTTTACAACTAGACAATGGCACAAAGGAGTATCTTCAGCAAGCCTCCACATGATACAAAATTAGGAGTAGTTGACACTCATGCTTCCATTCAGAGACCTCAACAGGCCAGAGAAATGGGCCAACAGGAATCTCACAAAATAGAAATGCCAAGATCCTAAAATACCAAGCAGGAAATTAAACACTTTCAGAAAATGTAACTGGATACTGAGTATCAAAGGGAAAAATTACACTGCCAACAAATAAATCCACCATCATCTTCCCACCACTCAGTCCCATTATAACCATAAGTAAAATTAGATAAATTTGGAGAACGCACTGCAAATACGAAGTTGCACCTAATGACAGTTTTATAGATGTAGTTATGTGAAAAGAAACTACTCAAGAAATACACTTCAAAACCAAAAATCTCTTTACAGGAAGGCTAGACATGAAGCAGCAGATGACTGAAGAGAGCAGAGAGGAGACCGTCTACTTAGCATGGCCACATAGGCACACAAAAGATGAATTAATTCATACCTTACCAACAAGTTCTATGAGTCAGTACAATCCTAGAAAACTCTGAGCAGAACACATACACATTTCTCAGTTTTCTACCTAACATTCTTAAAGAATGTCAGCCAGTGTATCTTTCTGTTCTTGTTTTGATTCTGTTGTCCAATTTACTTAGCTTTCATGGTGATACCCATGATTCTCTAAGAGCAACTTCATTTGACCAGCTACCTTTGATTTTTCCAAGTCAGAGTATAGCTGAAATTAATAAATCTCTCAGCTACAGAAAATAACATTATAGTATTCAAATAAGGCACATGCTCCTAAATGCATTTCTAAAAATGAACAGCAATCCGTTCAGAATTAAGCAAAAGAAAAAACCGAAAAAGCCCCCAAATGAACCCAAAAATCAGTGAGAAGGTAACAAAATGTGCTTATCTACAGCATTTAGCTCTTCCAGAACAAGGAATTAAACAGCAAATGAAACCGCAACATGCAAGTTGTATAAATGCATGCATGCTGAGAACTCTTATACATACATATAGTTCCTGAAAGCAGTTTTCTCTGACAGAGCAGGAGAATGAGTATAAATACTAGTACCAAACAATTACAGCCATTATTAGTCTGTGGTTACCCAAAGCATAAGCTGTTGTTCATACACGGAGTAACAGACATTAACATTAAGCAGTCTCCCCTTTGCAAAATGTCTTGAGCACACTGGCCAAACCATAAGAGAGAGAAAAAACACAACTTCTATACATAAAGACATGATCTTTTTAGTGACAAAATGGCACAGTAGGAACATAATCTAAGCAGGTAACAAGGCTAACATCAAGTATGTACAGAACAACAACAGTCAGCTTTCTGCCCAGGAACTTCTGCAACACATAAATAAACTATTATCATTCATGGATGTTAAGGCCACAGTGAACCGTGATGTGTTAGTTCATTGTCCTACACAAAATGCACACCAAAATAACCTCTCAGTGTCTGTATCACTGCAGGTGTTAACTGTCACACACTATTAATAAAGTGTATTTTCTATTTCCTGAAGCACACAATGTCAGCAACTTACTTTCAGTAAAAAGAGCAAAAGAAGGCAAAAAGCACATAGAACTGGATTGCAGCTTCAGGGCATGAAATACTAAAATCTAGCAAGTATTCACATTTGATTGGACATACCTGAAGTCTGTGAATTGATCACAATGTATGAAATAATTTTCATTTTAAATCTGGCAGCAAGACGTGGCATTTAAGCAACACTTCATTAGTTTCTATATCTTTATAACCACATTTTCCAGAGTAACTTTTCTTACAAATTTGTAGTCAAATATAAAGAAAGCAAAGATTTATCAAAGCATACTGTTTTTAAAGCATAGCTCACCTCTGGATAAAGATTGAACCTTTTTAAGGTGTTAATCACTAAAGGATATTCAGTTAGCCTGTCATTCATAACTGCGTATACTCCATTCCAAAACGATGGTGCCTCAATAATGATCTTGAAGTAGGAATAATAAAGACCCTACAGAAGAACAGAATCATTATTTGCAATTAAAGAGGTCAATTCTGCTTCATGAACTGCCATACACAAACTTTCTTTTAAAATCAAATGACAAAATGATTCAAGAGGACTATCCAGTTTTTCCTATCTCTCCAAACGTCATTGCTGAAGCAAGCAATGTGGTTTTCCTTCCACCTTGTTTCATAACATATCTGGAAATATCTCATTGAGGCTGGTAACTATGCACTAGCATAGTATTTCACAATACCCAAAATAAGAGCAGCTAAAAGATGTACAAGTGTGCAAACATTTATTAATTTTAAAAAATACTTTTTTTAAAAAAGCTGTATAACAAGACTATAATTGAAAGTAAGCTAGAAGGTTCTAGTAGTTTTGCATTTTAGGTTCTTCAGAATAGTACTTTTAAATTCTGTTTTAAGTGAACTGTAAAGATACATTCATATTCATCAGCTGCAAGACACACACAAATGTTCTGCATATAAAAGTGTAATGCATGTTAGTTGCAAGATATCAATATATTTACTTATCCAAAAGGTATTAAGAAATTTTGGAAAGCTCATGACCACGAGATTAGAGACATAAATTTCAATTTTTATTGCATCATAATCTAACCATTTCTGTGCGAAAAGCCATTTCTCGTTCAAGAGTTGACAGGTGAGAAAAATGACGGTCATTTTCAAAAAGAGTTGTTATATGACACCTGTTAAAAATAATAAAAATTAAATAGCTTTAGAACCTGTACTAAGTCATATATGTCAAGGAACAGCTGGTAAAACTTTCAGTAAAGACCCAGAGTTTACTTTAAAATTGCTATTTTAATTTACTCATATATTGTACTAACATTCTCCTCTATTTCTATTATTTTAAATGGAAAAAAGTACAAACCCATAGAGTATTTATATATAAAAGTATGTCACAATATATTCTAGAATTAGTTACAATACTCTAACATTTTAAGTGCAAACATTTAAGGATCAAAAGTGTAATGCTATTAAAACTATCAAGTCTATCTATTAAGAAAGAATATTCAATTATCTGACAAATGAAAAAAACCCACAGATTAAAAACTGGTGAAAATAACAGTGCTCATACAAGTTTTGTATGTTTCTTTCCCCAAAAAAATCTTTACTGACTTCTGTTTTAATGCAGTTATATGCTATTATATATAGATGAGCTTACCATCATAAGTATAATTAAATAAAGGTGCAACTATGGGGGAGGGGAGGGGGAGCCAGGAAAACTGCAAATAATTTTGGAAGCAAAGCTCGCAGTTTCCAAGAGGAGATTCACCTCCAGAAAGGATGGAGAAAGACACAGAGCATTGCACATGACACTGCTTTTGAGTAGAAACTTTCCAGAAACAACCTACTAAAAATCAGTAGTTCTTTTTGAGCTAGGAAACAGTGGCAGAAGTTGCTACTTTTTATCTCTACAAAAGCAGCCGGTGACAATCACTACAGAAGCCATTCTATTTCAAGTCTATGCTAAAAAAAGAAGGGTGAGGATTAGGATGTACCCCAAAATACAAAGATTACATTGACAAAAAACAGTTGAAAAGCCATTCTTCTTTAAACACACACACAAAAAGAAGACATTGGCCAAGCTTTCCTGAAGAGGTTAAAGAAAACATGATGTAAAACTAAGAAATTAAAACAGAATCTAAATAAGCAGAACATAGGAGAAAATTGAAAGGATGTACCTGGACTTTAAAAACCCAACAGGAGTAAAAAGGTCTAAGCAACAACCTTCCCCCTGGAAAACAGGCTAACCAGGCTTAAGAAACCCTTTACGTCAGCTTCAAAAGAACAGAATTATTCATCTTAGAGAGAACAATTTGGTTTTACAAGGAAAGATCTAACTATAAATTACGCCAATAATTGGTGTAAACATAAGTTAATTATATGTTTATTATTTTAGAATACTCCATTAATCCCAAGTGATTAAATTTAACCTTACCAATGTAGGACTCCTGCAAAAGCAGCTGTAAAGGAAACAAAAGGTGTCAAGTTACTCAAATATTTCAATTACTAAACATGAAATCCTGTTCAAGTTATTTCAGTGCTACTTAAGAGAAGCACAGGAGGTACTCAGCCTCCAGAGGAGCAGACAAATAAGAACTTCTGAATTTCAAGGCCCTCTCTCTAAAAAAAATCAGAAATTTTACTGATGGTATTCAGCAACAGGGAATATTCCCACCTATATCCCAAATCATTCTTGTTGTTCCATCAGAATCTGATATGCCTATTTCAGCTATTCATAAAGAAAAATAAAATAAAAGCTTTTTTTAATAATAAGCATAAATATTTTTTAGTTACCTACTGTTGACTGTTCACTCTGTTCCCGCTCAGACTTTGGCCAACACACAGCTCATATTAATGCCTGATGTAGACTAGAAGAGGCACTGTTAGGTCAAAACAAAGGCAATGCACAGGCAGGACCCAGTGGCCAGAAAGGGCTGGAGGTCATTATGAAGTCATTACCACCAGCAGCTGCTGTCTTCTGCAGCCATAATCCTCCCATATTCATTTTCTAACAATTTCTGCAGAATCTGCTAACTCATGGAAACAGTAGAGACCAAACTTTCAAGCTAGAAAGTATAGATACATCATTTTACCCAAAAAACTTCTGAAGCAGATCCAGCAGCAGCTCGGCTACTTAAGCTTTTGTAGTTTCTGAGGACAGCTGCACCAGGATGGAAGAGGAAGGATGAGTACTCCTACCACCAGCTAGGTTTTGCTGATAGATGTACAAATTAGGAGTTTTGAGTTGCGAATAGAGAACTTGTGAAAGAGAAACCTTCTGCCTCAAGTGATGAATTAGTGAACTCCCACATTAGATTAGTCTGTACAAAGTGGACTGAGCCCTTGTTTGACATTTGTTTTCTTTGCCAATGAGTTCATAAACCACAGTTTAATTTACAGAATGCATTGTGTTGTGAATTTGAGAGATCCCAATGGACCGTAACAACCAACAGAAATATAATTGAAACTATAATTGCTAAAAAAGGTAGACCCTACATGTAATAATACTCCATTTGGAGACTATCTGCATTGCTGTCGCATAGGTACAGAACAAGGATGGTAATCTGAAGGGCAAAGACAAAAGAAAAATGTTGATAAAGCAGGGAGTAAAAAGTCTAGGTCTCTGACTTCTTGAGCATAACAAGATCCATGGAGAACAGAAGCTACTCCATTTTGCTTGGGCAGCATTCACAATATATACAGAGCTCACCACAGAATCAAAGCCAGCATGGGAGAAGGATAACGTGTAGGCATTTTAGAGGGACTTCATTGCTCATTCTAGACAGAAGGTGTCTTGGTTGCCCTCTGGGCGCACAGTGGTTCTCTGCCATAGAAAAGTCAGGTAGACCAGTTGCCTTTAATTCAAGAAAATCTTTATGGTTAATGAAGAGCCCTCTAACTCACATAGGCTGTATGAAGCAGAGTGAAAAAGAGGACAATGACCCTGCCTGCTTACACCTGCCTGGAACCGGAAAGATGCTAAGCACCCCGTCTCTCTCCAGGGTGCCACCACTTCCCCCCAGCTCACAGGCATCCCCAGGCAATGCCCTCACCTCTGACACAATATGGAATGCATCAAGCTGATTGCACAGAGCTAAAACGTACATCAAACACCTGCTGCAGAATATAGTCCAAGAGATAGAAAAAAACCCTGTGTTTAGACTGCATGTTACATGCAGGTGGTGGTCTGTTTCTGGAAAGCAGCAGGGACAAGAGAAAGAAAAACACCTTTGCAAAACCACTAAATTCATGTGGAAGAGGAGTGGGCTGAATGTACACATCATGCCCAAACCACTCATTCCTCCAACACAGAGCCTGGAAGTGCTGCTGCTGGTAGTACTTGTTCTCAGTCACCACAGGTCATTTAAAAATAATTTAAAAAAAAAAAAAAAGGCTTAGAGAGTTGGGGTCTTTCAACCTGGAGAAGGGTCGAGGGAGACCTTCTTGCAGCCTTTCAGTACTTAAAGGGACCTATAAGAAAGATGGGGCAAGTATTTTTAGCAGGGCCTGTTGTGACAGGACAAGAGATGATGGTTTTAAACTAAAAGAGGGGAGACAAAAACTAGAGAGAAGGAAAAAATTTTTTACAGTGCGGTCGTGAAACCCATGCCCAGGTTGCCCAGAGAGGTAGTCGATGCCCCATGCCTGGAAACATTCCATGTCTGGGGCTCTGAGCAGCCTGCTCCCGGCTCCCTGCAGGGGAGTTGAACTAGATTATCTTAAAACGTCCCTTCCAACTGGAACCACTCTATGACTCTAAAATGTAACAAACTAAATTTATAAACCTTAATTTTAATATTAGTTTTGTATACAAAGATGTGCAAAGTGAAGCTGAATAAGATGGGGTGGTGGTGGGGGGGAATTATCTAAGAGGAAAAAAAATAAATTCTAAACTACCTGCCCGTAATATTTAACATTTACCTTAAGTGTGAGTTTGTAGAATACCACACACTTTTAATTTAAGAGTGTTTGAGTGCTAGTTCAGCCATTGAAGTAGTTTTCCCCAAGAGAAGCTTGGATTTCAGTTAGAAAAGTAATACAACAAGCTTTCATTTAAAACTTCACTTTTTACATATACTTTCTATAAGACAAATTCACCAAGGGTTGCTCAGTATAGTTTACATTAACTGGGATTTAATGCCTTAAGAAAGTTTCAGCTTAGACCTTTTATTTTTGCCATACTAAGGACGTTTGCATTACTTCTCATGAAGAGCTCAAAATTCCTTTTTCAGAAAAACGGATATGGATACGATATGTAATTCCAGGCAAGCACATTACCTGTATCAGCAATGCAGCAAACCACATGCCAAAGAAACATGTTTCGAGGCAATTGTATGGAATAAAAAAAACAAACAACCAGTAGTCTGTATCTTCCTTAGTTATTACTTCTGAAGTCTCACATTTGGACAAGGCATTATTTAATTTATCAGCAGTATTTCTAAGATACCCAACAAGATTAGATGCTGAAATACATTTACGTATACACACACACTACAAAAAAAAAATAAATCAATTTTAAGACAGGTTATACATTAGGTAAGAATATACAGTAAAGTCAAAATAAATGCACATTAGCTACCAGTGCTTTTCATCAATCTCAAATTCATGCAGTCCCAAATAAGCCAAATATGCAGTATTTTACTGTTGCAAATTAATTATCAATATGGAAATCACATTTCAGATTCAAACAAACCACTTATTTCATTGAGAAAAAAAATATTTAAAACTAACTCCTCCCTTCAGTTTATTTCAAGTCAACACATTAAGTGTAAATACATTCACTTATTTTGGAGAATTTCATAGACATTTTTATAAAACTTCCCAGTATCACTCTTTTACAAGTATAAACCAAAGACCTTTTATAATCATACAGCAATTCATCTTATTTCAAGAGAAAATGTGCTCAATTCACAGCCTTCCACTATGAGTCCCAGTTGGCATTTTTCAAGAGACTGCATCCAGACTTACATTAAGCTAGTTTCTGATGGAAAACATGCAGATCAGCTCTCTAAAATTACCATCCTCTGATCCCAGTCATGTTCTTACTGGGGAGGGAATGAAGGAAAGGACAGGAAAGGAATACTGGAGTCCTAATGCTACAGAGACTTATACAGCTCCTACGTACTTGAACTTGCAGATGCCATTTTCTCACACAACCTAAGAACTCATAAAAGCAAAGCATACGATCAGATTTTTGCAGACTCGGGCTATTATGTAAAATCTGATAGTTTCTTCATCGTTTGCATGTCTTCTGTTCTAAGAAAAGCAGTGCGAGTGGCATATCAAAAGCATTCCAATTCTGGATATTAAATACTGAATAATAAAGCCATAATATATAGAACTCATTTACCAACAGCACAACAAATGCTGAGATACTGTAACATAACAGGATGTGAAATGTAGTAGAAACTGAAGAATGCTTTGCAACTATTGCCAAAAGGACTAGGCAGACATAGAGCATAGCTGGGAACAATGAGAAATGTGCAAGCACTGACTACTTCTACAGTTCAAGATGTTTCATTGTGACATCCAGTGTAACCTAGAAAGGATGACTTAATAAGGCCTTGATTAATTTAAAAAACCAAAAACCAACATAATATGGCAAAGCATTGTATAAGAATGTCCCTGAAAATCCAACTACTTCATTGTTGCATATAAATTTGACATAACTAAGAGAAAAAAACCCACACCCTATAACAAAACTAGTTCCAGCTGGGGACACCTCAATTTTTAAAATGTGAACCTTAAAGCTTAAGCAAAACAACAAAAATTCAAATGCTACTAAAACTACCCAAAATACACTATTTCATATTTAGTTTAGTTATGTTCTTTGACACTGCAAATACTGCATGCTATTACATACTCTGCTATTAAGCATTTACTCCTACTAAAAATATAAATAGCTCCGTGAAGTATTTAATTGGTTATCTGGGTTTCACAACCAAATTCTAACTCCAGAAATTATAAGAGCTCTCTACCTAATCTGGTCTCAAATATCAATTTAAGAAAAACATTTTTCAATTTTGACCATCAGTGTGTTTCTATGTCACTTAAGCAACTACTAGCCTAGGAAATGTTGAGTAAACAGATAAGTAAAGCAATTGATGAGCAGTTTATTCATCAATTAGTCTGTAAGCAAAGGGTCGTTTCTTTGCTACTTCTTTGCCATGTAATTCTTCAAACTGAAGAAAGTCTCTTTGTCAACAAACTCTACTGCATGGAGTGATTAATAGTATCAGCAACTTTGGAATACCCTAACAGTCTTTTAATATAATACCTAATCTAATTTGGCACCTGACAAATACACTATTATTTGACATTAAATAAGAAATACATTCCTAAAGTTAATTAATTTTGGAAATATTTTGGGTGCTTTTTCCAGGATGTTTTATTACTTAGCTGTTTTATTATTTAGTCCAAAATATACCCAAAGATAGTAATCTGATTTACACCCCCCTATAGTTGTATGTTCTTCCACCCATAATCCTTCCAAAACAAGCTGGTTTGACTACACTACAGTAAGGGTTGCTTTTTTACTTTTTTTTTTTTTTTTTTCCTCCTAGAAATTAGTGACTGGAAAGGAGAGATCCATAAGTAATACCTAGACAATTATATTCCTACAAATGTTCTGATACCACATCAAGTATAACAACAGCTTTACAAAAATTGTTAGGTAGGAAGTTATCTCCTGTTCCCTTTTAAATATAAGCTACACTTTCTTGTTTTCCAAGTTATATTTCCAAATATCTTTTGGTACAGTTTATTATTCCAAAGAAAGAAATGTAAGAAGAACAGAACTTTCTCCTTCCTGACATACTCCTTCTACTTACCCAGAAGGAAAGTGAGCCATATCTTGCTATCAGCTCGTACAATGAAGGCCCTTTTGTCATCAACAAATACTGCCAAAAGAAAACAAATACCTTAAACCTCAATTACGAACAGTCTCTGTAAAAGGAAATGTGTTTGAACTCTGCAGCACTAGTTTTCTGTAAAAACCTTAACTAGACTTCAAAGTTTTCATACATCAAGTTACCAACTACACATAAAAAGTTTTAAATGTAACAGAATATTATTAGGCTATTAAAGTAATTACACAAATCATCAGCTTTTTAATTCCTGAAATAACTTTTACAAAATAACTCGTCAAAAGAGGATTTCTAAAGAGGTATCACAGAATCACAGACCGGCAGGGTTTGAACGAACCTCTGAGGATCAGCCAGTCCAACTCTCCTGCTAAAGCAGGGTCACCCAGACCAGGCTGCACAGGATTACGTCCAGATATGTTACTGACAAATTTGCTCCCAAGGAAAGTCAGCCTTTTAAAGGATAGGCAACCCTCCAGCCTTTCAGCAAAGCGTTATCAAGAAATAAGCTGGTCATGCCAACGCTATAAGCTGAGCTAGTCAACACGATCAGAGACACAGAGCTTAATCACACAAACAGAACATTTGCCCATTTCTCCCCCCAAAGTACACTAAAGTGGTAAAAAGCCTTTTTCCTTCCCCTCGCCCTGGATTCTCGGCGATGACAGGGTCGGTCTTAAAAACTGGAGGGTTTTTTAACCTCCTCC
>JANHFX010023966.1:0-49291 GCA_027560015.1 Chloroceryle amazona | reverse complement strand
TTATAACTAGCTCAGATTCCATTCATTTCTAATTGCTAAGAAAATCATTTTCTGACAATATCTATGCCCGTCTCTTGTCCAACATCCATAGCTCCCCTCTAAAAGTTTCTGTATTTACCATCAACTTGAAAACACTGCCTCCCATACCCTGTATATCTGCAGTTTCTGGGAGCTCTAGATGTATTTTCCCCATATTGTCTAAATCACAGTTAGAAGGATATGTAAATTCCAGTGCAACCTATTAGCAACTCTGCTTTGGGTCTCAGAAAACCAAACTTTTCTCACAGGCTGCACATATTTAACTTTCAATTTCCTTGTGTTTAAGTGAGTCTACATTTGAGTGTCTATCATTTGCACACAGAAATTAAAGACAGAAAAGGGGGTTATTGGAAAAAATAAGATGCAGCTATGTCATCCCAAATAGCAGAGAGACAGTCTGATCCTTACCTAAGGATCCTCGGCTACCTATCAAAATGTCAAGATTTTTTTTCACATCCCACAGATACCTGTGTCATGATTAAATGGTTCTGGTAATCAGCTACTGGGATTGGATGAGATCTTTAGGGTTTTTATTCCAAAAACAGGGTGGGAAAACTATTGCAGCAAGAAATATAATGGAATCACATAGCTGACATTAAGAGAATGCAGTTTACACCAATGATTATACAGGAAAGTTAATGCATAGTTTCGTCATCATGAGAAAAGAAATGTTGCATTGACCTTTGGATCTTCAGTACTGCACAGAAAACAGATAGGAATTGTTTCTTGTATGTCACTCAAGTTTTAGTTTTACAAAAACAAACAAAACAAACAAAAAACCCCAGACAGAATCATTCCACATCTTATGCTATTTCAAGCTCCCAAAGTCCTGGGAAAAGAATTTGGCTACAATTCTACCCCATCTCCGTGTTCTGCTGGATTCTTCTTGGAGCAGCAAAATGGTGAAAAACAGACACTAAAAATATTTTGGCATCCCTCACCTCTCTCCATTCAAAGCTACAGCAGATACTAAAAGTTAGCAAATGAACATATACTTGAATGACATTGTTTAACCTTCATCTTTAATTATTTTGCCATTGCTCTGAGGGAAAAAAAAATATATATACCTACAGTAAAGCTACTCAATTCCATTCATAATCACAGTGTCGGCTGGAGGCCAACTGACAAGCTAATGTGATAGTGGTGTGTCTCTTTGAAGTTAATCAAGCCAATACCTACACCCCAGAAATCGTGGGCTGGACTTCAAAAGATTGCAGAAAAAAAATAAATCAAGAGGTCCTGAGGGAAAAAGCCTGATAGATGACAAAGAGCTGCCCATTTAGATGATTATGTAAATGGTCACAAAACGATGTCTGTGAAACATTAAGACACTGAAGCAAAAGGCATTCATAGGAATGAATTAACTTGATCCGAAATGTAAGAAATCATAAAATTTGCACAGAGATCATGTCTTTCATAATTTCATCAAAAGCTTCCTTTCTCAACATAATAGTTATTAAAACTTAGCAGGAACATCCAAGTCAGAGTTACCATTACTGCTTAGCATTTTACCTCTGCTTGCGTGCTAACTGAATACAGTCAATTTTATCATGGCCAAAAGTGTGATGCTTACTGGCCATCCACCTTAAAGCTCCCTGGATAAAAGCTGTAACAACTCCCTCAGAGCAAAAACAAGAGTGACAAAAGAGGAAGAAAGATGGAATGTGTGTAATTTCCTCCTTTGGTTTTCCAGGGTAAGGAAATCAAATCATACTCCAGGGATATGTTTTCAGGGTCCCCGAGGAACCTGAACAGTTTAGGGACAGCCCCATATACATTTGCTCTGGCTGTTGGCCAAGACAGGCTTGATGGGAAAAGGTTCTATGACATTCCTCTGCATCCGCCTTCATCTCTACCTCCCATGAGAGATGGAAACAAAGATAGTACTGTTGCTTCAGATTTCATTGTGCACCTTCCAGGGTAATGAGGCTCTATTTTTTTTCTCAGTACTTGTTTCTGTTCAGGCAATGAGCATTCTTTAACCATTGCTATTACACTAGCCACTATCATCTCTGTATTATCACTCACCTATGGCCTCAGTGTATAATCAGATGCCAGAGTGGTTCTGGAATAAAAAAATGTACAGTGCCTAATACAACAGGGCTCTAGTCCTTGAGCACGAGTTCTAAGTTGTTATAATGTAAATACAGAACATAGTTAATATTATTAATCTTGTCAGGATCGAATGCTTGCAGTGCACAGCTGGCTCTGCAGTGTGAAACAGAGAGCACTGCTTGAGTTACAACAATGGGATGCTACACCTTGCTAGCAGCCTTCCCAGAAAACCACACGCACAAAATAAAAAGCCTTGAAACAAAGCTAAGTTGCCACAGCAGGGTCAGTCAGAGGATAAATCACAACTCGGTGACTAATCTGTCCTCCTTCTGTGAGTTGTAAATCAGAAAGAAAGATGAGGAGGTTCTCAGGTTGGTCATAGCACAAATGGTAAATCTCACAGTTTGTCAGTAACTAATAGAAAAGAAAATATTAAAACACAAATATGTCATATTAATAAAAGATTATTTTAGGTGCTTAATGTTCTTTATAATGAATATTAATGAAATTATTAAAAATGCATGTTAGTCTAGAAGCTTTCTTTTTGCAAATAAAGAAACTGACTGAAAATAATAGCAGTTCGGGCTTCAGACACTTTGTCTCTATTCTCTGCTTGTACAGTTTGGAAAATTCTAGCGGTTGCTGAAACCAAGGAAATTGGACACAGAAGGTGTAGGGCAGTAGTCTGTCAATAGCCCATCTCTTCCAGGATTCAGGATGAGACCAATCAGATCTCACCCACCTAATTTTTCCATCTCTTTTTGTCAGGACGACGTACAGGTGGAGATTTATCTCCACAACAATTTCAGAAATTTACACTATAGGCAAGTAACAACACCTACGTTCAGTAGAGTCAAGGAAGTACTGAATGCTTTCCCCAGACATACACCTGGGGCAGATTCATCAGTTCCTCAGACCTGGAAGGGAAGCAGATCGAGTCACCATCTTACAGGGTGCCTCATACTACCTCCAGTTACACGTCTTCCCATTTTCCATTCTCTCCTCTTACTCTGTTCGACCAATGTGCTCAAAGCACATATTGCCTTATGAAGGGACCTTCCTTCTGTCTGGCATTGGTGGACTGGACCATGACACTACCTTTTGTTAAATAATACAGCAATAAACCTTCACCACATCTCAACCAAAACAGGAAAGAGAATGCTTTACCAGTATCTTCAGAGTAAGGAGAATCACAGTCTGACAACTTACTCTGCCTCTTCACACTAATACTTAAAACTGAGTTGTTGACTCTTAGCTGGTTACTTGCTTTGGTATATGCCTACAAGTCAGCAATAGAGAAATAGCTTCCGTTTTTGTACTGTGCAATACCAGATACCTCCAAAACAACTTTTTCTCAATTGCCACTGATCCAGAGATTAATATTGACAACAATACTTCAGGGAAGATAAATATTCGTGTGACTACCTGGTTTCATCACCACCTTACAACAGAACCACAAAAAAAAAATAATTGCAGTACTGCTTCCATTAATACCCATGCCACTGTCTTTACAGTTTTTACCTAAAGGAAACAACAGGCTGCAGTTTTGTGAAGACATGCAAGGTTCCCAGATTCTGCGAGACAGACAGACAGACATCAGCTTCTGGAAAGAGACTGCAAAATCTGGGATGTTTTGCTTAGGCTTTTCCCTATTAAAGGCTGTCTTGCCTTTTATACCTACGTCTTCTGTCACTAACCCCCAAGTGCAAGCTTCAGCCCCAGTGAACAGTATTATAAAGTAAGTGGCTTGCCAAAATCTGTCCACAGGGATCCTGCCTTTGTTAGGAGATTTTCTCCAAGAAACCTTTGTGGTTTCTTCTCAGTATTGCTTTTCACTGCAATTCAGTACCATAAGGCAGCTTTCTGTGCTGCACTTCAGCTGCTATTATTTGCTCTTTGGTTTTGGATTTCACTGGATAGAGCCTTCCCTAATGAATCTACAGGCATAACTAGCCTAATGCATCACAAAAAGCATGACAAAGAAACTGAAAGTATACCTAGTAGAAAACTGGGGAGAAATATTTTCAAGGAAACAGAATGCAAGCAAAGTACTCAGTTAAGAATCCATCCCTTGCAGAGTCTAAAAGGGCAGAAGAGGAAAGGTGACCAGTAATGAAAGGCAGGAGCAAAATACACAGATCCAGGGAGGCTGAAACTCAAATTTATTTCAAAAACTAGAGAAAGCCACTCTAACAAGTTTAATGTTTAAGGAAAAAAAAAAAAACAGCTGCTGAATGCACATATCACAGTCATCATAAGGGAAGCAACTATTCAGGAACATATGGCCTTCTACCATTTTTCTTTTCAACTCAGGCAAGACTAATATGTAGGTTTTGGTAGCTGGGCAATCTTTCGAACCTTGTCTGTGGTTTAGAACACAAACAGAGGGCAAAAAGTTTTATTTCAGAAGCATACAAAGAACTTAGTAAGAAGGATTTTTTCCATCATTTTTGTCATGTCCTACCGATAAACACAAACCACTACACCCTTAGTGGGATGGCGAATTCAGCAGGCTTGGCAGATTTGCTGTACTACTACGGCTATCACAGAACACACCAAAAATCAACTATTTAATCAGGCCATAAGCAGCAGCACAACCTACTCCCACTGCACATTTGGCAGACACACAGAACAGAACAGGTTTTTGGCCTGACATTACACTTCTACAGCACACCAAACATGCTTGAAACTGCTAGTTCACAGAATAAAACCCAACTGCCAGTGAAGGCAGACCATGGCATGGGACATCTCTAAGCAGCTTCATAAGACATCAGAAGCTGAATGCTAAGCAGAACACAACCCTTTGGAAAGCTATGTCAGGGAGCAAAGAGACAGTATACAGAGAAAGTGATATTTGCCTTACCAAGATTTTGAGAGATGCATTGAAGAAAAATTTCAAGGGGAAAAAAAAATATCAAGGAATGACTTTCAAAGGATGACAGTCTTGCTGAAATGCAGCCCAATTCTAATTATACAAATCTGATGTGGATGTTGGGATTAGTGTGACAACATAATGTTTCAAAGTGAAACATCCATTCTATAGACAACCTACATGTATCACTGCTCACTCTGTGGGTATTTGGACCGTTAACTCATTCAGATGTTCCAGCTTCACGTTAGTATTTTGATAGGGTGATGTATTAAAAGTCAGAGGAACCCAGATTCACACTGTAGAAATACATTCAGAAGCTTTAAAACACAGATGGATGGTTAGTGAGTTTTAAAAGCACCTGCAGGCGCACAATTCTGAAAATCCCCCTCAGCATCTGTTTGTACTGAGGTTGTCAAATATCTCTCAAATTCTGACATTAATGGATATAGATGAAAAGCAGAACATGTTTACATATAACTAGAATTATTAAAACCACTAAACAGCTCTCAATTAACAGGGACTGTAGATTTATTCAGACAAAAATTGTAGTGCCTTAGGTGCGTAACAGTAAGATTTTTACTTCTGAAGTACTTGACTGGCTTTGGGAGGGAGAAGAGAGGAATTAAATGGCTTCGCAGTCAAGGTGGACCATCTAAACTACATGCCAGAGCAACTCCCATTTTGGAGTATCTCGTCTGGCTAAGGTCACATTTAAAATGCTAGGTAGGTGAAAGATGCTGGATGAATCAAAGTAGTAATGAGAGGGGCCCTCTCTGGCCTCTAAAGTGTTAATGGAAATAAAACAGTCAGAGAAAGCCAGCATGGCCTTGGGCTTAGTCCCCCAAGCTACCACTTAAAACTATGTACACCCACAAAGCCACAAAACTTAAATAAGTTAGGAAGGAAGAAAGGAAGGTTTCAGTTCGGTGAATATTTTATATCATCTCCCTGGTTGATTTTCAGCACACTTAATTCCTTCCTTAGATACTTTCCTTACACTTAGCATGCAACGCGACACAGGGTTACTGCTAACAAAGCAGCAAGAGCTTCTCTGAAGATTTGAGTAAATGCTCTGACACACAGAACCGTGCTGATTTCCAGACAACAGTTTGACATCTGCTCCATCATGTAAAAGCGAGACTTTACAAAGCCCAACTTCAATTCATTTTAGAGCCTCGTTTGAAGATCCCATTTTAGACACTCTTGCTGTAGATTTCACTTCCCTGACTGCTTAACATGCACGTTGGAGGCTCCAACACTGAGCCATATAGATTTGTCTTTGTCTTTTGTGTTAATTATTAGCTGCTGCAGAGCTGTCTCTGTGGGTGAACGCACACAGAAACAAAGGCAGCAAGGTTGTAAAACCTTTTATCTCTATCAGGGCACATTATTTGATAAGGTGCTAAGCTAATAGCAACGCATGTCAAATTCTGTTTAGACAGATCAGTGTGCTGGGAATTGGAGGTTATATTTGTCTGTGGAAACCAGCACCTGGAGAACCAAAGAGAAATTCATACCAATATTCACAACACTATGTAAACTGTAAACCACCTTTAAGTGGTTACTTTACAAATAGCTCTAAGATAATGAACCTCTGTCATTCCATTTGCCTTGCGCATATCCTTTTGAACTTTAATCACTCACATTCTCATAAAAGCAGTGAAAAACTGAAGCAGAATATGGGGCAGCGAGCAGTGCAGCATTATGTCAACTTCATGTATGTAGCCTATGCTTTTAAAAGTGTCTCTGAGCGCCTAAGTGGAGATGTTCACTTTGCAGTAACATCTAAACATCTCTCCCAGAGAAACAGGCAAGGGTGTGCATCAAGGCATCCAAAGCTGATACAATAAATCACTTAGAAAATAAGTATGTTTTGCACAATAGAACAAGATGTATGTCGTGAATTAAAAAAAAATAATAAATTATTACTTCCAAGGCTTGGGTTTTGTTTAAGGGGTTTCCCCACCAACTCCCTTCCACATATTTCTCTTCTGTTTTTCAGCTGTTCAACTGCACTAAATGCAAGGCAGCATCTGTACAAGACTACTTAATGGAAAGGCAACAAAACGATTACATCCCCATGAATGTGAACAGCTGATAACAGTACCCAGTCAGCCTGGAAAACACCACAGTCCTTCCTCGGGTGACTCCTCTTCCCTTTTCAAATAGCTTTGTCAACTTGCACATTTGAAACCAGAGTCTTGCTAATCACTACTAAATATGCTCATTGCCATACTATCTTTCAACAGCCTAAGGGCTTTTTCTGTGAGGAAGACCTCAAGATATCACAAAGAATTATCCCAAATGCAAGGTGTCTAATTTGCATGAAGCTTACAACTTGATTATCTCAGTCATTGGGATCAATGAACACATTTAGGTAATCAGGATTTCAGGTACTCAAGGATGGTTTCAGCACAGTTAATAGATGGATGTTTTGTAAACAAAGTTTTAAATAATTAAGATTCAAGCAATCACAATTATTCTGCACATCAAAATGAAGCTTAGATTATTTTTCCTCCTTTCTCAACAGACCCTGTGGCAATTCTGGAATATGTCTAATGCTTTCAACAGTTCTGTACTAAAAGCTGCACTTAGAGAAATATAATAGATGGAGTTTATGAGAATGGATAAGAATCTGTGTGTAAATAGGATACACACACATTTCAGATCTTGCACCAGTTCAAGTCAAACTGAGCTCCAAAACAACTAAAAAAAACCCCAAACAATAAAAGAGAGGGTTTTTTTTTCCTTGAGTATTTACAAAACATCTAAGAACTCTTCATCACTTAAGAACTATTTATGAAACATCTTCAAGAAAAGTGTGGCCAACAGGTTAAGGGAGCCAATTTTACCCCTCTGTTTCACTTCAGTACTGTGTCCAGCTCTGGAGTCCTCAGCACAAGTAGGAGATGGACCTGTTGAAGTTGGTCCAGAGGAAGACCACAAAAATTTTTCAGAACACCTCTCCTATGAGGACAGAAAGATTCATTAAGACCTTACTGAAGCCTTTCAGTACTTAAAAAAAAAAGATGATGACAGTCTTCTTAGCAGGGCCTGTTACAATAGGAAAAGGGGCAATGGTTTTAAACCAAAAGAATGTAGATTTACTCTTAAAGAAAGAAGATTTTATTTTTATTTTTTTTTTTAAGAACGAGGGTGTTAAAACACTGGAACAGGTTGCCCAAAGAGATGATGGAAGCCCCATCCCTGGAAACATTCAAGGTGAGGTTGGTCAGGGCTCTGAGCAACCTGATCTGGTTGAAGATGTCCCTGCTCACTGCAGAATGGTTAGACTAAAAGGAGCTTTCAAGGTCCCTTCCAATCCAAAACATTCTATGATTCTGTGTGCATAGTGGTTTCCCATATTCCAAATAGACACCTGCACTTGATTTTTATGCTTAGTTCCAAAGATGATGCTTAGTAAAAGGAAAAAAAAAAGGAAAGAAAAAAAATAAAAGCTCCTACTCTTATCTACAATTATTATTAATTCAATATTGTCTCTACTGAAGAACCTTGACATAATGGTCCTCTAATACTGGAAGCCATCTACCCAAGCAGCGATACCAGCCTACAGAGCTTGTGGTACAACCAAAGAAGAAATCAACACGCACAAAACTAGGGCATGTTTTTATCCTAGCTGCTGAATCTAGAGTAATGATATAAGACATGAATCAATGGTTTACAGAAGTGTGCCAGACCTTAAATTTTCTCTGTCTTTTATATTGTAGTTTGAGCGCTCTCAGATGTAAAAGGAGAAGAGCAACTGGCTCCTAATGAATTTTGGAGCTTTTATTAATTATTAAAGATATCTCTGGGAAACCTTGTGTTCACCCATCAGGGCAAAAAGGCAGCCTGAGAAAATACTTTCAACAAATAAGCCTATTGTTGTGGTCAATTATACTAAGGTTACTTAACCATCTATAATTTGAGAACTCTTAGAGCAGAAAAAGAACACAAAAAAAAGCACCACACTACAAAAAAACTCCGAAGTTATCATAGTGACCCTAAGCTTTGATACTGAAAGAAAAAAGTGACACCGTCTCACCTGAGCAAGTAATCCACTTGCTACCTGGTGAGTGTGCCCATCAAGCTGGCATTCGGCAAACAGACTGGTGTGCGCATCGGTAACTTGGCAAGGGAAGCAGCTGTATTTGCAAGAAGCAAATTCTGCCTTTCTGACCAAAGGACATAGGAGCTTCAGACTCCCATATACTTGAAAGAAATCTTCCTCTCAACTTTTCTCTGCTATGTGACTGGAAAAGACCTTCCTTGTACTCTCCAGTCTTCAGAGCACAAGTACACACGTCATCTTTAGAGAAACTACATTCTTCCGCACAATCTTAAGTTATCCAATCACCAATTTTGAACACGCTGAAGGGAAGACAGAAAAAAACAGGGGTCCTTCCATTCAATTAAGCAGAGCAGAAAATAGGCAGATGGCATAAGAAAAACATGGGAATTAATAAACCATTACACAACTGTTTGGATGAAATGCATTTTAAGTGGTTAAACAAAAAATTCATAATCACAATAGTCATTTTAAAGGTCAAGGCAAGCAATAGATATAGGAATGAAAACACTTGGCCAAAGAGGCCCCAGGGCAGAACAGAGAATAGAGGCAACAAGAAAATGCAAATCTCAAGTCCCCCTTCCCTGTTTTGTTTAGGAATAAAAATAAAGTACTTGCTTAATTCCTGCTCCAGCAAAATATAGAAGTTATTTTAAGACCATGTTAAATGCATCCTTCTCACTCTAACTCTGCTATTAGTCTAAGGTTGATAAACAGAAAGTAAAAATATTGAGTCAAAACATGAAGAATTATTTCTTCCAGAATTGATTATAACAACATCACTAGCTTGTATGTTCTATCATTTCAATATATTTTCCAGTCATGTAGAGATATGCCTGGATAGTATTTCTAAGCCACAAAACACATCTGTAATTCAAGAGAGCATAGCACTCAGCAAGAGGATGCAAATGAGACCAAACAGAGCAACCCTGATAGAGAAACCTCATCCACCCACAAAGATGGGTTATGCATGTCACATTTTCCAGCCTATTTCTCTTAAACATGTTTTGCACTTTCTACTGCTAAAAATAACTCGGTTACATTGGAAAAGGAGCAGTGGCAGAATCCAATGCTTGCTGGCAAACTGCTTTCTCCCCCCACAACTTTCTTTTTTTAAAGAGAAGCATTTTCTCTGTAGCATTTCAGACATTTTTAGGTTACCTACAGCTGTTAAACAGCCATACTAAATATGAAACAAACATCACTCTTAGTTTATATGTTATGTATATGGTAGTTATACATTAGTCAAAGAACTTACAGAGATCTCCCCGCTGCAAAACTAGTGAGAGAGAAGACTCTGACTTCAAAAATGCATACATATGCACATGCACCTAGACCTATTTATTCACCAGTGCCTTTAATGAAACACTCATTTACTGTGCAACTCGCTATGCAGGAAAAGCAATGCAACAGTGCATCTCCCTTCATCATAAACAGAGATATTATCTAAACAACACTGGGTTTTGCTTTGCCTCTCATGACACAATGGCAGAAGTAAAGAGGATGTTAAAATAAAGCCTCCTGCTAAAAAAGAATCTTTTTATTTATTTCCAGAGGTGTCCAAGTCTTGAAAAATAAATAACCCTGACTATGTACAGGTAAAACACCATTACTCTTTCAGAAGGTTTTACACGAGTTGATCATATCTAGTCCAGTCATCGCTCCAAAAATTAGTAAGAGAGGTCTTGTTCATTATTAAGAACGATGCAGGACAATCTTCAACAGACACGTTTGCTCTGCTTCGCTAAGTACTCCAGAGTTAGGAGAAAAGACACAGATGTATATACTATTTCAGGTTGTGGACCTTATTTTTGTTTCCTTAAGAAGGCAACAGAAAAATCATCATATATCAACATATTCATTTATGTTGAAATAATAAACACATTTAAGCAAAAGTCACCAAATGGTGCCACCTGCTGTACGCTGTCCAATACTGCCAGCCAGCCACCAATCCCTGCTCTCCATTACCTGAATTTCACAGAATAAAATATCACACAGTGAACCCCTTCATTCAAATGAGAACTTAAAACACTATAGAGAAGAAAAGAACAAACAAACATATTTTCACAGAGCTCTGCTGGAATCGGAAGAATATACTGCAACAATAGGCTATGTATATCTGCTTTTGGAGTGTCTCCTGGATCACTGAATAGGCAGCAATCTGCATAAAAAAAACCTCAGCTGAAAACAGATACATACACTCAACATGTAAATACCTGTAGGAGGACAATTTAAGAACAGCTCATTAATAAGGTGATATGCTGCTACTGAGATTCTAACAGGAATCTCCTACAGGTTCCAGATTAAAGGGTTTGCAGCTGAAGAAATGGAACAAAGGGCGCACCACAACCTGGGTATAAGAGAATACAACAGCAAAACTCTCAAGATGCATCCCCAGGACTTAAAACCAACTAAGATAAAACCCCATGATAAACTCTAAAACAGGCAGGGTGGTAGGGAGCCTTAAGCTGATCATTTGTATTTTACAGTGATCAGAATAAGATAAATAATTAGCTGAAGCATTTTCAAGTATCTGTAGAACAGGATGCCCAAAAGGAAATACAATCTATTTTTTTAAGTAGCCACAGCTCAGATAAGAAACAGCAGGATATTTTCAAAGCAATTGCTTTGAAAAAGTCCTCTTAGTATTTTCAGATGATTCTGAGCAACAGGTTGATAAAGTCCATTTGTCAAAACATAAGCCAGCGTAGTCTAAGTTTTGCACTTAAGTCAAAGACAAAGCTGGGTTGTTGGGTTTTTTGGGTTCTTTTTTCTTTTTTCCACATCATGCTAACATATTCCATTTCACCATGACATAACTGAAATGAGCTGCATATACTAAAGCTACACATTCATCCCACACCTGGCTAGAATTACCTTTCTACTCTTTCATAAATGACTTTAACTCTGCAAGTTGTCCAAATAGCTCAGGCTCAGATCCCATTTAATCACAACAGACAAGCCCTCAGCACTTCTTCCACCCTTAAGAACCTTTACCTGGGGCCAATTGTTTTATGTCCATGAAGCTTTGCACTGTGCTGTATGCTATTTGATTAGCACCTGTACCTCAAAGGTTGCCGAAGTTCCTCATCACAAGCATGTCAGCCTGGTATAAGTGAAAGTGAATGAAAGAAGTGACATAAACGTAAGTTATTGTTATTAACAGAACTGGGAATATTTCTGTGCTATTTCCATTGCTAATTTTTTACTTGCATTTCTACACAACTTTCGTTTTGTAAAAATATATTAAGTGCTGATTGATTTGTATTTTCTAAATCATGACAAAATTATAGTTTAAAGTTCCATGGCACAGGTAACTCTTAAAAGCCACAGTAGCAATGACAGTAATGAAAAAGTATCCATATTAATTACTTGTACATTTATCATGTGGCTTTTCCTTCCCCCTTTCTCCCCCCCCTTTTAATGAAGATGGCTTTTCTGTATTCTGACTTCACTCAAAAAGATAGATCAGCTGAAAGTACTGGGAGGCCAGCTTCTCATACATCCCTAAGGAGCCCTTCACACTGTCTAGCTGTGCAAAGGAACTTTAAATCACGTAGATATGGAACTGAAGGCTCTTACAACATCCCCTGCACAGTTATTCATATTCAGAATAACTAAGCTCTACCCTCTTATATCTTTTTCACTAGGTGAGATCTAAGCCTTCAGGCTTTTGATGTCTTCGTACTCCTTCAAGCCCTACTCCTGTGACTGAATGTAAAACTTCATGCTGCCACAACACAAAAGTTTGTGTTTGCACAGAAATTAGCCTTTCCGCTTACAGTCAAGAATTCCAGCATGGTTTAATTCCAGGTAAAACATATCCTTGGAAACTCACATGACAGAACAGCTGCATTGCTCATACTCGGAGTTCAGTACTAGACAGTTCCAGAGCACTTGAGCTTGTTTACACTTGGCATTGCGAAGCTCCTTGCATTTCAGATGATAAAAATATTTTGTAGACATGGAGATAACACTGACAAAATTTTTGAGAAATCAGAAAATTCTAATATCTTATTACAGATGGATAAATTTAGGAATTGACACATTAGTGGCAGCATTCTTAACCTTGCTCAAATAACAGAAAGCATAAAAATCCCAATTCATCTATTTGAGAAAACAGCAGCTTTAAAGAGGGACTAAGCACATGGCTTTACAGTTCAGGAACTGATGAAAGTTCCTAAATCCATTGCTGTTAGACATGTCCAATAAGACAAACAGCAAAAAAACAAGCATCTGAATGCTGTCTGAAGCTTCAAGAAAGGGGGGGGGGGGGGGGCACAGAGAACAGCTCCAAAATTCTTGCTTTCAAGTTATCTTGAGAAGGGAAACATCAAGTTTTAGCTTTAATTTTGACTGTACCAGTGACCCATAAATCTCACACTGCTGTAGCCAAAGAGATAGATAATTATCACAGCCTATCACATTCTGAGGAGTCCTAAAGGGTAATATAATACAATTAATAATTCCCACGATAGACCCCTAGCTGTACATGAGCATATAATACATGATTATGTACACCTACCTACATCAGCAGGGGTCTCCCCTGACTACTACATGCCCCCAACGTTGAAAGAAAATTGACAGACAGACTCTTGTTTGGTTTTTTTTTCTAGAAGTGTGTCAGATACATCCAAGACTGAGAACAAGAAAAATCTCTGCTGAAGTTTCAGGATATTTTCACTAAGCCACCATCCATCACAGCATAAACCACACTCATAAATCCTTTATCAGCACAGAAAACAGAGGCCTAAAAACTATAAAGCTCTGTGTGTAATGCATACTGCCACCACCTCTGCACCACTTCCAAGAATATCCATTCATATTCACCAATTAAACACAAAAGACTATTAGATGCTACCTACGAAAGACTTAGGATTGATTCTATCTCATACTTATCTGCCACCTAAGAATAAAGTAGGCTTTGAGATATGCAGATTGATATTCTGACTTCAGAATCTATCAAATGAGTGCTATTGTACAAATCATCACTAAGATGTCACTTAAAATGCTACAAACAGTTCTCATCAGATATATGCAAGAACAATTAATTTCAATGGGAACAAATTCAAAGAGGACCTCTTACAGTGCTTAGAAAAAAGGAGTGTCTACAAAAAGTATAGGTTTATTTTGCTAGGAAGGTAAGTGCTGAGAAAGAATTCCTGAACTCAGAAGTATTTTTAGAAAAAAATATTGACAAGGGATAAAAACTGCTTAAGACAGTCTAAGGATCAGATGGCTACATTTCAGTCATGGATATTATTCCAACTAGTCCAGCAAGAGGACATTTTCAGAGTAGCTAGTACAAGAAACCTGACATTGATTTTAAGTCGGAGACGGCTAAATCTGTGTAAGAGACCAAATGGGAGTCCATGAAAAATTCACAGACAGGAACTTACTCTTGGTATTTGAATCCACATGTGCTTGATATGGCCACTTATAGAAAGCCTAAAATGAAATTAGATGACTGTTTTGTTTAATTATAATTGCACTGATGAATCCTGTACATCAAGACAGCACTGCCTAGCTACAGAAGCCTGGAGAGGATACTCTTTTCCCTGTCTACGCAGACTCACAGTTCTGTGTAAAAGAAGAAAAGAAGGAAGATATCATCTTCCCCCGAACAAATTGAAACTATCTGCAGCTCAGGAAAGAATTAGAGTACTAATGCTTTTAACGACAGTAACACCCTATAACACGCTGCAGATGTTTATACCTCTTATGACTACAATTTAACTTATCACCAGGTATCCGACTGAAACAATCTCGGTGCAGATTAGATCTGCACACAGTGCTGCAGAGCTGGTCTGAGAGTTGGGGTTCTGGCGATGGGATTTTTTGTTTGTTTGGGTTGGTGTGGTTTTTTCCTAGTAAATTCATTAACACATCCATTGTCACTACAAGGTCAGTGATCTTTTTAGGTCTCATATACAGAGGTATATATTTAAAGTGTTTATAAAAATATTTAGTAATGTTGTCATGTGGACACTTTTTATATATATACATACACATGTACATAGGCATGCAGAAGATATTCTATAGTTTCCTTTCAATTAACTGTGCACTGTACAATTGCTTGAAATTACTAGGCAGCTAATAGGTGGAGCAATCAAAATCCTTCCCAATCCTATGTTCCTATTCATTCAAACATCTGCTTATTCAGAGACTGGTTAGGAAGCGTGATTCTTTTTTAAAAGCACTCACTGCTACAAGATGTCCATAGTCTTGTAGGCAGAAGTCACCTTGCAGGTAACAAAAAGGCAACTAGCAGGCTGAAATAACAGAAGCCTTCAATTAGTGAGCTGCCCGCAGATTTCTCATGGTAGAAAACACAGAGTCTTTGTCCCCAGATCTGCCCATTTGATTTGCTTGTGGCTGAGCTTCCTCCTCCCTGTGCTAAGGTGCTACGTGAAAAATACATCTCAAATCCTGTAATTGTACAGTTGGGTAATTGGCAGCAAAGGTGTGCCATCAAACACAGTGAATTCACCATTTAAGCGATAAATCACATTTATGATTTGCACTGTAATTGTTAAAAATGTTCATCTTAACGGTAAATAGCAGTTCAAAGAAATCAATTTAATAATGACAGATTGTTTCCAGATAGAAATAGTGTTAGTTGATTTTAATCTTTTTCAGTTGCTACACATTAATCTCACAGATCATACTCTCAAAACCACAAATGAACTATTTAAACTTTTCTGTTACAACAGCGACACTTACTGAACACTGATGAATGCTTTTCTGTGTCAGAGGAGCTCATTTTAACAGAACTAACTAGTTTGATTCCTGACTCTAAAAAGCAGCTTGAGAAGACATACTCAAACAGCTCCTTTTCTGAAAGGCAAGAAAGAGTGAAAAGAATAACAGTGAAGCAGGATGCCTGTTTAGAGGAAAAAAAACCAAAACAAAGCAATAACAACGCAACAAAACTAACTAGAAACAATAAATCACAAAAAAAAGAACCCCTCCTCCAAAAAGGAAAAAAAAAAAAAATCACCAACAAAACCCACAAGCCATGACAACTGAACAAACCTGCCAAAATACCACAACAAGCAAAAAAACCACAGCATCACTTCTATAGATAGAAAGATTTGTGTATAGTATGCATGGGTCTATGCCTCCCTAGCTACATTTGGAAAACAACTTTAAGATTATGAACTGGGACAGTAACACTCCACCAAATCGGAGTTGTACAGCCTGGCTTTTCTGCTTATTCTGTTTTAATACTACTAGTATGCAGTTTTTTTAAAATTGCCCGTAGGGTGCTCACGTCCTCTGCCAGAGAAGCAAAAGGCTCAGTTGATTAAATATTGCAGCCAAATTCACACCTGCACACTGGAGCCTTGCTCCCTGCCCAGGACTGCACAAAGCACTGCTGGGCACAAACACGGTATTTCAGTCTTCAGGTGTTCACCCTCTACCATATCTTCTTTTTCTTCTATCACCTTAGCCCTTGGTACTCTTATCGGAAGTCTTCTTTTTTCTTCCTATTCCTATTTCAATTTATTTTCTCACCCTTCAACCATTCCCCATAACAATATTTCTTACATAACAGCTTTACCCAACTACTCCAGTTCTCCTCTCAACTCTTTTTTACATTTCCTTCATGTTTACAATGCAACAAATGTTTCCATGTGTATTCTCTGCAAGTAGCCATCCCCACACAAAGATCACACTCCCTTCCTCAGCAAAATGCACCAGAAAATAAACAGAGATGTCACAAGGCTCAAATTCAACAAATAGGTAGCACTCCTCACTAGCACATCATTTATGGACACATACAAAGAACCCACTCTTTCAGCTTGAAGAAGTGCTAACATCTTCTCCAAGTGTAGAAATACACATACTAGAACTTATTACTGTAATACATCTACATTAGCTTTGAATTACTAACCATGTCACTTGGTATTCTTCCTCTATCCAATAGTTAGCAGCAAGGATAATTACGTTTACCTTGTGTTATTTATAGAACAGGATGTTAAATGAGCATAGGATTGTTTTCTATGTTTGGATATGGGTTTACTTAGTCACACCATGAAGTCTAGGGTTTCACTGTTTTGATAAAAAGCCAAAACTACTTGAACTACCAAAAGTAGAAATTCAGCCATCATCAAGCCAGAGAGTAAGCTGAAGTCTGTCTGCTGTAGCAAAGCTGCTGGCTATCTTCACAGCTCTACCCCTCTAGCCCAGAAAACACCAACAACTGGCAAATGTAGTTCTTATCCAGGAAGACACGGGACGTGAATATGAATAAAAAGAAGAAAACAAACCACAGGAAATATTGGGGGGGGATTGTTTGTCTGGCTGCTTTTGAGGAGGTGCATTGGTACCTTAAATAGTGCCCAAGGACTTTCTAGAAGCACACTCCTTATGCTTTTTGTTTTATACCATCTCTTAAGCAGAAATGGAATGCTTCATCTTTTAGCAAAAATTACATCTCCCCTCAAGCTATTTTTTTGTTTGTTTGTTTCATAAAATTTTAATAAATGTAAAAGCAGGAATCTAGACAAAGACAGAAAAAGCACAACTGTATTTACAGAGCTGTATGTTCATGTAAACCAGCACATCACCTGGGAAGACTATGTAACAGACTTTGAGTGCCTAGGACACTAGATGTTGGCAGTTGTGGAATACATTGCCCCCTTGCTCCAGACACATTTGGCAAACCCACGCTTTTTTATATTTTTATGATCCCCATAAACATATCTGAAACACGTGATTGATTTCATTTGCTTTACTTCACTCTAGCTAAGTAAGGCACTACTGGTATTGTAAGCAGAGGAGCAAAGACATGAACAGCCTGAAGTCCAGTGGCTCAAAACACACTCAATAGCTTTTCTATAGGAAAGATATGACAGCATAAGGATTTGCAGCTAGGTGTCATATCATCTATATTAGTGTCCCAAAAACTGAGTCACTCCTTGTCCTGCACTGGTGCCTTCCCTGCAACCCTGAATTGCAGCACAAAAGATCTCCCACCTAAGGCCAAGCAAATGGTTCAACCAGGTGTCTCTCCTTCCAGGTCACAGGACAGTGGAAATACCATGGTGGCAGACTGCTGCCACTTCACTTAATACTCATATCACTGTAGCCCCTAGGAACTCTAGCCATGAATTAGAAGCCTACAATGTTAAGTAGTTACAGATTTTATTCTATTGTGTCTTACCACAAAAGAAAAAAGTAGTTCCCATCGGACAAAGTCTAACCATGCAGTCATGTTATAAAGGTAAAGCACTTTGCTTGGCCATTTTTTGCCTAGGGTAGGGCTCATGTAAGAATGTGCTCCATAGAAAGAAGTACTGAGAAGAAAGGCATTTGTAGAATACATGGTATTACATTTGCTATTATAATCCTTTACTTTTTTCATTATGTAAAGCATAAATTCATACAAAACAAAGCACAGTTGAACAAAGCAGTCTTAAATATATACTCCAACTCGCTACTCGTTTTTAGGTTGCATTTACATGAAAACAAATTATTAAGCACTGACAAAAAGGACTTCCTACACACCTCTGGTACACCAATTAGCAATCTGTATGTACTTTGCTACTCCAAAGCCAATTTGTAGTTCAAGTTTAAAAGCCTGGCCACGTGTAAATTACATCAGCTTTTTGGTGAAAGCTTACAACATTTTTTTCTAGAACTGTTTTCCCAATTGTTTCACATCTGTTAAAAGAAAACCAAACAAACAACAAGAAAACCCCTCCTTATTCAGTCACAGTTTCACAAGATTACCAAGAGATAACTGATCCTGGCTGTAGACAGAAATTTTCCTTCCCTACAACAGAACTGATCCATTTTTATCTAGTTTTCTAGTTTGGAGCAAGAAAGTCAAAAGTATTTATCCAAGTAATGGGAAAGGATTACACATGCAGATGGATTTACAAAACGTCAGTCCCAGCAGGCTTCTGAAATTAGAAGAGACTAATGCACAGGGACTGAATACTTTACAATAAGGGAAATGTCAAGCTGTGGAAAAACTATTCCAGAAGGTAGCTGCAAGTTAAGTACAGAGTTCACTTCTCTTGTCACTTGATCCTCTCCTTAGAATTAAGAGCTGAACTTACCATTTTGAAACATGTAGAGTAGCAGCTATAAAAATCCACCACAAGAACGTTCATATTAGGAAATTTTTCTGCCTTTACACAAGTTTAAGGGATTGTCAGAGGTCAGAGAGAATTGAACATCCCTGCTGAGTCCCTTCTATCAAAGACATACTGTGGAATGGTGTAGGTGTACTTACTCTTCATGGCTACTGAGACAGCACAAAAAATAAAAATGAATGGGTTAGCAAAAGAAATCCTTGCTCAGTATCGACTCGTTAGGCCTCTAACGGGGACCCATACCAATTTTTAACACATAAGCAAGGATTTTCTGCTTAAGAAGCAAACCATATTCAAAGATCTTACCAATAATACTCACACAATTAATTATGGCATTTAGGACAAAGCAGGTACATGGCTTATTGTTGGGTTAACTGTGTCTTCCAGAAGGGAACAAGGCTCCCGTTTTGTGAAACTGAGAACAGAGGCACTTGCAGATAATCCAATAACCTTTAATAAAAACCAGAACTACTTTGATTCAATGACACCTTCACCAACTGCACCCTCCCCAGCTATCTATTATTGCTTCTCCATCTCCACGGACAAGACCTGCCGTCCCCATGAAGCAGCCAATACCCCGTCATTTCCTGGCAGGGTGCAGACTAATGGATGGGAGCAGAAGCACAGCTCCCATCTAAATGCAAGGATGGGCTGAACACCTTCACAAGCTATTGGAAAGGCAGTGTTTTTAAGGGAATAACAGAACTTCACAACAGCTTTTCAATTCTGTAACTGTTAATGCATGCAAAATTATCTTACCTTTGGAATATGCTAAGGAAAGACCACTAAGAATTCATTAAAATAAATACCCTTTTACCTCCCTCCAGGGCATTTATATCAGGGGCTGGTGTTAGAAGAATTACTAAGCTACATTCATATAAACTTCCTTACTGCAGAGTCTCCTGTATTTAAGACACAGCTGCCTCCCTGCCCTTCCTTAACAAACAGGTTTATCCCATCAGTACTTGCAACAAATTCACCACGTATTGCTTCATAATATTGTCATTAAAAGAAAATCAGGGAAGTTCACCAGATAATTGAATCTCCCTTATGTCATAAGAGAGTCTACGGAACAGTTGCTCACTGAAGGTCAGGTCAAAGTGTGCACAGACCCCAAGAGGAGCCATCTAATATCCCTATGCACTTCAACCACAGGGTCCATCACCTCTCTTGGACAAACACCAAACTGCATAGCAAAGAACAACTGATAAAAGCAGACTCGTAGCCTCACCACCATTATTGCCAGCACAGGGAAGGAAGCAAGCAGCCTGCCCTAGGTGGAAGTTCTGCCCCTTTTGGCCCAGGCTACACAAGGTTTTGAACTACTAACCATGTCACTTGGTATTCTTCCTCTAACCAATACTTAGCAGCAAGGATAATAACATTTACCTTGTGTTACTTATAGAACAGGATGTTAAATGAGAAGGTTTTCTATATAGCTGAGAGGCCACTGCCTTCATCATGCAACAACATGCCTTTTTGCACATCTGATCATATTAGAACATCCAACGTGGAACTGGTGTACTGCTGCATCTTAACCCCTTCACCCCCAAGCAGACTAACTTAAGAACACTGCAAAAATGACAAAGGCTTAATCACCTGTAGAAGAAAATGGATTTTGTCACTAGTCAATGGCCACTTGAGTCTGCTAGACCAAGACGGTTTTGCCAAAACCACAGCAGAGTTACTAGCAAGGATTTTAAGGTATCCAACTCAAAACAGTGTAGAGCGACTTGTACAAGACAGGACTAAAACAGAAATGAGATGAGTGACAGCTCTGTTAGTGGAACTGCTGCATTATTAGCAATATGTTGGGTGCTAGTCAGCTCTAAGGAGGACTGGTTTTGACCAAAGATCATAATTGTCTTCAACAGCAAATTATATGCTTTTTTTTTTTTTCAAAAGCAGCATAGTAATGTCCTGTAAAGCCTAGAGAAGCTTTTCCAAACCATCTGTAGAAAACTGCATTTCCAACATAACCTAAGGTTCAATGTCCACACTTTCAGGAGGAAATCAGCGTATGAGAGCATAGTCTGATGTGCTGCTTTCAAGTGACTACCAGAAGGCGGCATTTCTCTACTCTTAGTGTCAATGTCTGGGGCCAGAGTTCACTCTGACGTTACAGGGTTCTTCAGCCTAGCTAGAGATATGTACTTACATGGGCTGCAAGCACATGCCTGATATGACAAGGAGTCACAATTCATTTTTCTACTACTGCTCTGCACAGCCCTTCTGTGAGCAGAATTTAGACTATGCACTACAGAAATGCAAGAACATGGGACAGTACATTCTTTTTTTTTATTTTTTCAACCAAGCTTATTACAAAGGAAAACAACAATGGATTAAGTGATTCACATGCTTTTTGCTGGGATTGAGCCCACAACAGTAACACAGTCTGTATCCAGATTATTGGGTGTTTAAAGCTACAGCTGTAGTTAAATACCTGCTGCCTGGTGAGGCTATAGGTTGAAAAAAAAAATTGAAAAAAATAAAATAAAATGCAGACCCACGATCCACACTAAAGCTGAAGTGCTTCTGGCAATTCTACCTTGGAGCAAGCTTTTAAAATTGAATGAATTCACAACATGTCATTATTCTTAGACCTTACTGAGCGTACGCTTCACTGCCTTTAGAGACAGCTTCAATCATACTCAGCATTGACTGGAATTAGTGTCCCAAAATGCCTACTCACCTCCCTCCTCTTAGCCGGTCTCTGTTTAGGCACAAGGTCAAAAATGGAGATGAGCTGCGTGCTACCTGCAAGTCCCTCATCTGTCTATTAAGGGGGGAACCTTAAGTTTTATGACTGCAAGGCTTGTGTCAGCCAACTTTAATTAATTTAATTTATATGGGGCAACAATGATTGAAATAATGTATAGCCAAGCTACTCTTGACAATGCCCTATCTGCTTATTATAGACAAACCTGTTCTAGTCAGCACCTCTATACTGGAAGCCCATCTTTCCCTCTGGGATCACTTAAGAGGTGGTTTGGGTTTTTTTTATTTCTTAACTTCCCTGTGATCAAAACTCTACTTTTTTTTCTCCTATTAAATCTCCCTCTACATTCTGTTCCATGGTGTTTCCCCTCAACCCTTCCTTTTCTTTTCCTCTCTGAATCCTTGGGGGAATTTTGTACCTTTCCAGTCTTTAGAAGTATAATTCATTTGCTTGCATGAGATCGGAGAGAAAGTTAACTTTAAAAAGATAAAGGATGTGACCCTAATGCAAGACTTGGAAGTAGAGTTTGTGTCCTTCCCAAGACTGGGGACCATAGTATTATAATGGCTGTTTTTCTATCTAGATCAAGAATCTGCTTCTAAGATTTGTCACCAGTAAAGTCAACTTGACAAAATGAGCATTTCTGGACCTATTTATGATGGTTTACCAAGCAAGACAACACACTTGTTTATAGTATCCTGAACTTATTCTTTAAACACTAAGTCAGGGAAGACTATCAGGGAACCAACAGTTCAGTCTGTTTCATAAATAATTGCCACACCCTAAAAACAATTACTGGGCTAATTATATAGTTCCATTTTAAGGGAACTAAAAGAACAGACCCTTCAAAATGGTTCACAGTAACAGGCATGATAACTATCTTAACTTTCGCTATCTTGCCGGCAACACTTCACAATACCGCACTTGGACTTCTGCCTTGAATGTTTGGGGTTTTTTTCCACTCTTCCGATCACTAAATCATATCAGAACCCCTCACAGTATTCAATGCAGAGTCTCCTCGTTCTCATGACACACACAGTGAAGAAGTGTACGGTGGGGACAGTAAGGTACACAGTAAACAAAGCTTTTCTTAAGAGATATTATTCAATTAAGCACCTATTCCAAAGTCTTGTGCTAACAGAAAGATTGTTTGCTCATCTTATTTTCCATCTAAAGTTAAGAAAGCTCATAATCAAGGCAAAAACTTGAACTAGTGACAAAGTATGAACAAATGCATTTGGATTCCACAAATGCAAGGCACAGGTGTCAGGGACTGGCTTTGGTCGCAGGACAATAGAGGGACAAAGTTAGGGCCTGGCTGCTACACTTTTTTGCAAAAACTACTCAGGGGATGAACAGAGAATTTTATTTCTCTGCTTCATTTCTTATCTTCCTGTGACTCCTGACAGAAGTCAAATTCAGTGTGAAGGAAAAATATTAGTATTTTACTGTTCTAGTCTTGTCTACACTGACGACTTGTCCTGGTTTAAGTCAGTTCAGTACTTCCCTCTGACAGGCACTGGAGCATAGGACAGACTTCAAGCAGGGGGGAAACTCCACTAATGCAAAGCACAAGCAGCAGCAGCAGCTTTGCCTACATGGACTTAGAAACATCACACCAGTGCAAATTCGCAGGCAGACTACAATCCCAATGCAGATAACTTGAGAAGTTTCTGTGAATATTTTTCCCTCAACTGGATTTTTGTCCAAGTTACTCTTTCATGTCTAGCAAATACTCGAGTCTTTATCCATTACTTCATCATACTTATTAGCAAATGATCAAAAGGTATAGAAAAAACATAAATCTTTAAATGAGGTCATGGCAAATCTATTGGACTATAGCATACAAATTAATTCAACAGGGAAAGGTAGACTGAGCTTCGGTGGCAAGTTGTCTTGGACATGCATTTTGAGAATAATACAAGCTATTCAAACTCAAGACTGCAACATTATCACCTTAAAATATATGCACTATGCTGCACTCAGCTTTACCTCTTTGTACTACTAGCCCAAAATATAAACATGTTTTTTAAAACCACTTCTTTTAAAGTGTGCCATGAAAGCTGATTAATAACTGCAGCTGCAGAAGCTGAAAGCTTCATAACCAAAGCTAGAAAATTTTATCCCATTTCCGTATAGAAAGGAGAAAAAAAAACCCAAACGAACGAACAAAAACCAAACCAACCAAAACAAAACCAGCCAAAACCAACTGAGCAATAGAACTATTAATAAAACCCACGGAAATAGTTTTCTTAACGAGATTCCTTGTATATTCTAAGTATTCTGTGGTCAATCTCTTCAAAAACTATTTTCTGATATGAAGGCATTTTACAAGGTAGCTGTGATGCTCTAGCTGGTAGTGGCATAAGGTGTTAACACACTCCTTGCAAATGAACAATAAAAACAAAAGTAACTCAAAAGTAAAGAGAGATACAGTGTTCTTCAAAGGTACAAAGTCTATTGGAAATCAAGATGATAAGGTTTACTTGCATTTATTATACTGCCGAAAATGTTCTTAAAATATTTTAATTAAATGAAAGCATATTTTGAAGAGAACACCACTTCTCTATAAACCAAGAGAAAGTAGAAAGAAGACATTCAGAGGGCCTGAATCCTGTGTCCCTACTTTCATGAGAAATAATGGTCATTGCTAAGAACATTGGAGAGGATTCAGAGATCTGAGTTAAATTTCTATCTCCAGATTAAGTATTTTTCATTTCATCCATCATTTTACCTTGTATCTATAATACTTGGCACTCTCCTGGAGCTTCTGGTACTGAGTATTAATCATTTCATCCCTCTGAAGTAGCCTTTTCATAGAAATCATTTTCAAGTAAATCAGTCCTTGTTAAAGCTGATGATTAATCACTTGTGACCAGAATATAAGGCCATAAAAAAACCAACCCTCCAACAAGAGTTCTTATGACTGGTCCATGTTGCATATAAGCCTGAGAAACACATAATCAGTTTATATTCCTGGTCATATAAAGAACACAGTAACGTGATAAACAAAAACTGTATTTACTGAAAACCTTTGAGGGTGCATCTGTCAGAGAGACGGCAATCACAATTAATAAGTAAGGTAGCAGGTAACAACCAAATGCAGTGCATACTGCAGCACTTGAAATATATTCTTACATTAGGTTTTGCTCATCGGTTCCCCCACAAGGAATTGCAACACAATAGGCTTATTCTGCTGATTCTACACCAAAACAAAGTGTTCCTTCTTCATATAGAAAAATGACTCATATGTATATATAAAGTATACATAGAGTTTGCAAGTGTTAAAAACACACAGAACAAATGTTTTAATTTCTGAATGTGAAGAATCCACACTATTTGCTCATCCTATTACTACAGAGCCTCACAGGGTCATTCCAAACAGGAATCCCTGCAGTGACACAGCACACTGCCAGGGATTCAGGCCTGTTCCTCATACAGATGCTACACTGACTAGTCTGTTAAGTCTCTCTTCACCTGGATGAATGCATAAACCACTATAATCTTGCTCAGAAGCTGCCTCAAACCTACAGTTACCTTCCAGGTGGGAGTTTATGAACAAAAGCACTTTGGGAAGCTCCTACTCATGGGGAAAAAAAAAATAAATACAAAGGCAGTGGACATCTCATACAGGCATACAACACTGAAGTTGCCTTCCATAACCTCACCTCTGTAGTAAAGTTAGCAACAGACCTCCAGACAATTGCAGCTGCACATCAGATGGCCCCATCATGGATGGCAAATATTGCATACATCCTAAACAGAGGCAAATTACTTCTACTTTGCACATTGGAACAGCCTGAAAGACTATTACCCTGTTGACGATAGCCTTGCTGGGAATACTTCACTTGATCTGTGTCAATTTAAATGGACAGCAAACAGAAGTGTAAATAAATTCATCTCTTTAACCTGTTTGCACTTTTCTCCAAGTCGGATCTCACAACTCAATCCAGCTTCAGTTTTGAAGAGGCTCTCCCAACTTCAGGGCAATTTCACACTGATCACAAGCTTCTGGAAAATATCTACAGGTAAGGGCCAGTCTGAATCAGGTGTAAACTGCAGGTTGGGTTAACTGACAAGGAAGGAAACTGCAAGCAGAGAGCGTTTTGCCCAGAAGAGTCTTGCAGGGAAATCCACCAAAAAGCTGAGAAAGGGAGGCCAAAAGGTAAAACTCATCATGAACAGCGAGGCATAGGAACAAAATCTTCTAACAGTTTAACTTAAACCAATACAAATCAGGAGTAATTTAACTACAATCAGTACAAACATAACCCAATGAAACCAGGTCTAAGTGCAAGTATTCAAGTAAACAACTGTCCTAAGTGTGCACTGCAAAGTGGGTGCTGGAAAGCAAGGAGAAACTTCAATTCAGCCATCATCCTTACACCCACATTTCTCTGCCCATCTTTTTTTTGAATAGATGCTTTCCCACACTACTGGCCATCATAAAAAAAAAAAAAATATTTTTTTTGAAAAAGTTTCTGCCATACTGATTTACCATCTATCTTCCAAATGTCATCTGGAAAGAGATCGTCCTCTCTTTCCTTATAAATCTTATGCTTTTCTCTCCTTGCTACCATTTAACTTTATATCTCTATTATCTAACCATGTAAAGCCTTTGAGATATCATTTCCACACAAGATGCTATAAAAATAAAGTGGCAATACACTATATCATACCATATCACTGTCAGGTCTCTTATCTGAAGTTCACTCTATTCTGCAGTGAACTATTTGCTCCCCAAGACAAAAAAAAAAAAAAAAAGCCTAAACAACAATTCTTTGTTTCCAGTTCTGCCTGCTGTTCCTTCGTCCTGAAAAGCCCAGTTTTATTGACACCAAGCAAGATGAATTTTTGTGGTATTATAGTGGAGGCACTGGACTAACACTCAACAAAATAAGCCTTTGCTCTCTTCCTCTGTATTCTACTGAGGGTTATCTAATTCTGCTTCAAGGTATGTCTACCACCTACTGTAAGATGCCCAAGTATCAGAAAAAAAATTTCTCTCCATCATTAAGTTAGCCTCTTCTCTTTGAAATAAAAACAGTCAAAATAACCTCTATTAGACTGTTAGAAAGAAAATCTGAGTAAGAAGTTTGCTGGAAAGATTTGGCTGCAGTTTTTTTGAATGTGTCACACACTTGAGCCAAGAAGTATTGTCTAAACAACCTAAGGCTGGCTGCATTATAGTTCATTGTGTAACACAAACAGGAATTAAAATGCCTGATTCAAAGGCAGGCTGTCAGCTGCAGCCAAAGCAGCCAAAACACCACCACACAAAGGAAAACAGCATTCAGAAGAGATTCTTCTGTACTGGCTCTATCTAGTTAGGCTACACAAATAACTACATAATTACTATTTAGAGCTAAGAAGAGAAACTTCAAGAAGATACAGCTGTGCCAAAATAACACCACTTTCTGAGCTTTGACAATACTGCTGCAATTGTTAAACAATCAACAGAAAACCTGAAAGATACCAAAACAGATGATGTATATACTGCTTGGCTGAACGATCGTGATTTCTTTTTTATTAATATAAGGTAATGTTGCTTTGAAACAAACACACTTCAAGGAAAAAAGAAAACAAACTAAGCCACAGATAAGTATTTCGATCCAATAATATTTTTTTACACCCAAAAGAAATTACATTTTTAAATGTGGTGCAAGCAAATAGAGCAGGCTTATTTCTTTATACAACAGAAGGCGTACGCTGTCACAGAAATTTACTATCAAGACCAGTAACATCAAAAAGCCCAAAGCAAGCATGAATGTTACGCATGTATAGGAAGACAGAATGCTTTCCCCAACATTAACTGACTACTGCAGAAATATGGTCTGCACAATTCAAGGGAAAAATCCAAGACTGCACTCCGGAGTAGTCTATTTATAGTACATGACCTAAAAACAAATTATATGAACTAAATACTTGAAACAGACTTTTTCTTTTTTGCAGAAATCTGAACCTGTTTTTTCCAACAAAGCACATGCATTCTTATCTCCAAGTCTCAGCCACAGACACTGTAAAGTGCTAAACCACTGAACAATTCTTTTTCACTACTATGTTAGGAACACCATGAAGGCACTGGAGAAAAGTCTGAATGCTAGCGGCTTTACTAAGCTGTAGAGTATTTGCAGTGTGATTGCATACAGAAATCTGTCAGAATCCCTATAATGAGCCATCTCCACTGGTCTTCAATTGCTTGCTTTACTGCAACTTTGCCTGCCCTGCATCAAAGGACGTCCTTTACCAATATCAACAAAGTACAGTTTTAGTCTTAATTCTTTAAGCATACAACATGATTATTCCTGTTTTAATTCTGGAGTAAAAGGATTCCTTTTTAGCAGGCAAATCCAACTACACAACTGACTTCATTTCCTTCCCATTTCATCCTTGGTTATAGTCTTTGTACCTACACATCACTTCCACTGGACAAGACAGGGCTTTGTTTTTCAAAATTCTCATGGCAGGCCAATATTAGGATCACAATGCATTTCCTATTTTTTCCTTCCTCCTGTTCCTAGCGTAACATATGTCAGCGAAAATTACTTGACCACTGAAAAACGTTTCAGTTACTTTGTGAATTCTTGCTCTTCACCTGTCAACCAGAGTAGTGTGTTACAGGAAGGTATTTTTACCATGCTAGCTAGATTAATAGGTATTGATTCATACTCATTTCAGTATTTATTTTTTTTTAAAGCCCAAGAAGGTAATGTACAAATATACACAATTATAAATTGTGCAAGTAACAACAACTTTCAGAGTATCATGCTTAAAAATGTCTATCCAACACGAATCAAGCACAGCATGGATTCCTGACAGATCAGAGCTTTACTCTTACCAGAATAACAGAGGAATCCAAACATAAGATTTTTCTAACTGTAGATAAAGATTCCCTTTACATACAACATAAGGGCAAAGGGTGTTAAGTCATCACCATCAATTGCTCCCGATTTCTCTTCTGCCGTTAGAATGATATATTTACCAATAACAATTCACCTACAGGATCTGCCAGTAATAAATACCAAGGTGCTTTAGTGTTTCTTCCTGAAATCAGAAAAACTAATACATCCTTACACTTTGCAGCGAATACATTGAGGCCTATCAGAAATATCTTGACAAAGGAATATCATCCCGCACGTACTAGCTGTGAATGTCAAAGCCCAGTTTACTGCTAAATAGCTGCAATATTTAAGGTGATAAAAGCCAATTACAGTCTCTTACACTAACCTCCCTTTCTCATGATTTCCTTAAGTAATTTCAGCCTGATATATGTCAAAAGGGACTGTCTCTTCTACTAAACTATACTATTTTAATTGTATGCTTACTCCAAGTAATATGAAGTATATCATGCCCACAAAAGTCTGCTCTATTTATACCCTATGGTTAATAATTTATGTCTAGTTCATAGTTTGAACTCCATGAGCTTCCAGTGCCTTGCTACAAACTAGTTAGATGTTTTTCTGCAAGTTCAGCATTGTATCTTTTCTTGCTGTGTAGACAGTTAGAGACTGTCAGCAAGTTCTTACTTCCTTCCACTAAGCTTTTTCGAAGTCCTGTCATTTCTCACTGTTAAAGAAGTTTTCCGTACCTCAGATTATTTCCTCTCTTTCCCCTCTAATACATTTTGGGTGTTTCAGCATTCTGTTTCTAGATAAACAAGCATTAAGATATTTCTATGCCACTAAACTTAAATACAAATTAATTTTCAACTTTCTGAGGCTGCTTCATTACTGTCATAAGGGAGCAGAAGTACAGACAGTCTCAGATGCATTAATGTAACTCAGTATTTACCACTGAATTACAATGACCTATTTCGGTTTTCTTATTCCCCGATTACTGGTTTAGTTTATATCCAAGGTTATATCTGTGCCTAAGATTGGGACCATCTCTTTTGAAAACTTCACTGGGCCTGGTCATATTTTCATTTAAGCTGAAGACAGATTGATTTATTTATTTTTCAAGCGCTGCCTTGTCAGCCTAGAGAGAGTCATCATTGAGAGAGTCATCACAAATAACTTACCAGGTACAAACTGAGAAAGTAAAGAGCAAGCACTAGTGAGCTTTGAGTGTCTGAATGGCCAAACCTGCTTCTGAATAAGACATTCTTCTGAAACACCTTCCTTCTCTTCAGACATCAGGTGATTTTTACAGATACAGTAAGGTCCTGTCCAATATACAAGAAGTAAAAAATTCTTCCATCTGTTTATGATTTTCTCATTCATATCCCTAATGGATATGCATTTCTTTTTTTCCTTATGGAATATAAATTAGAATTTTACTGTGAAAGCTTCACTTTGTTTTATCCTGCATTTTATTACCGTGAATGCGATAGAAGTCCTGGAGTTACCAGTGCCTCATCTAAGGGGGATGCTGAAATAAAGATATAAATAATTCAGCAAAGGATCAGAACGCAGCTAACAAAGGATAGTTCACAGAATGGATGGCACTGGGAGCTCACTACGATACAGCCTACTTTTATCAGTGGAAAAAGTGCAATAGTTCTGCTTTTGTTTAAAAGAACACAACTTGAGATTTTTCTCCAAACTGTTCAAAATACGGTACAAATAATAACTGGAAGAGTTCAAAAACACAACCATCATGATCTTACAGAAATTGAACTCAAAAACAGATCTGAAAATTAATGCCTCCAAAATTAAGTGGTGTTTTGTTCAGGCTCAAAACTACAGCATATGCAACTCTGCAAAAAACATGCTGAACATTTCTTAGAGGAAAGCTTAAAGCCCCTGAGTACATTTGTCTCTGCTTCATTTCTAGGTTTAAAAAAAAAAAAAGGCAGTCATATCAGAGGGGAAAAAAAAAAAAACAAGAAAAACACACAAACTTTAAATACACACCTGCAAAGGGATCTGCAAACTTTTTATTGCAGACCAAACAATGGTCATTTAGGTATCATGACAAGCTGCTTTGACCTCACTAAAAGCACCAGAAAAAACTTAACATCACTGCTTTCTCCTTTTCCTGGTGTAACACAGGCCAAACACTGTCATGTTTGTCAACTGGTAACTACCAAGCCTTCATGAAAATAACAGAACTGAAAATACTTGAGGGCAAACCAGAGCCCTATGCAACACTTATTGTCTGTTAGACAATTGCCTACTACCTTTCAAGATCCACATCATCTGTTGCCTGGTCTCCAAACAAACAAAAAAGTTTGTTTCAATAGCTAGATTCACTACGAAAAGGCATTTTTTTAAATATCTCATTGTACCATCTGCAACAAGTACAGGCTGGGAATTGCTCTGCTGAAGACAGTAAGATCAGGGAGATTTCAGATCCATGACCAGAAAGTCAAGACCCTGCACTTGAACCATTTATCACAGCATACAGGTCAGAAATATTGTCCCAGCATTTTATTAAGTGACAGTTATATAAACAGGAAATACAAAATTTTTGAAAATAAAAATCATGGTCTATCATGCTGAAATCCAATCTTGAAACCACAGAGATTTGCCTCCAATTCCACATTATTTCCCCGTCAGAAGAAAACATTTGCAATGTCAGAACTGAAACTCTGCACCTTCTTGGTTCTTTACAGCCTGAACGCATTTGTCAAAGCACCTTCTAGACAAGCTAGCAATAGGCCAGAGTACAAAATCATAGCAATTATCAGAATCTCACAGAACAGAGGTTTATTGTCTTCTTAAAAGAACTCTTCTACAGGGCTGAGTGGGCTTCTGTCCTCATCACAGACTACTGTGACAGCAGCAGCAGCACCACACACATTGATATGCTATTCACATCCATCCGGAGACTGCAATCAGGCACGTGATAATAATGCAAGTCACATCAGCCGGACGGCTGCCGCAGTAAACTGATTCATGCTGGTGCCTTGATGCAAATAACAAGGACACCAGGGCCAGAAGATGTGAGATCTTGTCTTTATAATACAGATGCTGTTTTTGAGATGGAACATTCCAGTCCCTTGCTTCTCTTGCAGCTATGCTGTGTACCTACACTCCCTCTCTTAGCCTCTGGCTGAGAAACGACATTGTGCAACTCATTAAGAAAAGAAGAGAGTGCTGTGAAGCAGAGGTGGGAGAAACACACACAATTTCATCACTAAGATGCTACTGTCTTTTCAGGGCTGTGGCACTATTTCTTACAGTAAGTGACGTGTTTTCCCATCGTCTTTGCCACCAGGTGAAAATACGTCTCATAGCCATGAAGCACAGAACAGAATGAAAAGGTTAGTCAGGCATGCTTAAACCAATTACTGATCCAATAAATAACTTGCTATTATGTTCAACAGGCATTTCTGGGTTTGCTTGGTCCTATTTTTTTTCTCCTGTTTAGCTGTCTCACTACATAATTTGACAGAGATTTTATGTATGTGTGCAACTTGCAAGTAACATAATTAACAGTTAAGCCATTACAATACTAGTTCCTGAGTTTACATGCAACTTTTGTCCTGGCACTCCAACAGAAGTGTTAGTGCCAGATCATCACATGGAACAATCCTGAAGTGATGAATACCTTCAATCAACTCAACAGAGCAAACAGTAAAATGAAGCATCAGTGACCTAAGGTATTGTCAAGCTGCACTTCACTACAACTAGTGAGCAGAAGAACGCAAAGATTTCATTTCACCCATCCGATCTATTTTTCCCAGATTTCTCTTACACAGTTTGGGATTAAATATATGCACTGGTAGTTTATAAAAGAAAAATAATCATTTTTTTTTTTCTTCCCCCCATACCCCCTGCTCCGAGAGATGACTCATTTCTGGCTTTTATCTTTGTTTCTCTCCTTTCATCCAGGAAAAATGAAGATTAAGTTGAATATGAAAAAAATTCAGACTGAGAAATACGAGGAAATTACTGAAGTAATTTAAAATAATTAACATTTTAATTGCCATCTTTACCTACACTACGTTTTTTTTTTGATTTGATTCACAAATGTTCTACAAGGAGCCACACAGCACAGCAGCTGCAGATCAAAATATTTACATCTCAAAGTGAGGATGGACAATAGACCCTCTGTAAGAATAAATAAGTATTTTTTTATCCACTTAAAATTTTAAGTAGCAAGATGCCAAATGACAAGTATTTGAACAGAAGTTATAAAATTTTCAACAAACAAGCATACCTGAATCATGTCAGAACACGGAGGACAGTCACTAATATCAAGGGATATATCCCACCAATCCTTCTGGCCAAGCAACTAGCCCTAGGACCACTGCAATAAAGCAGATTGGTTGAGTATAAAGGATGGTGGTGTTCTGACTCCAAAGGCATACTCAGTCCAGCATATTGACACAGAAAATATTAAATAATCTCCCAAGCACACCCTTCTATAGAAAATACATTTGAAATCTGATTACTTTCATAACCCTGTAGAAGCCTGCTGGACAAAATGCCACTCCTCAAAGAGAAGAGCTTTCATTTCAGGGAGAGTGTGTTTACAATTCTGTCAAACCAACAATCACAGCAAATCTCCCACCACTTCAGTAAACCAAAGAAAGATGCTTCATCAGTTTCCATTCCTAAGATAACAGGCCACATGGACTGCAGAGCGTCAAGATCAACAGGCTTCGACTTCTGGACTCGCTGGTCTTTCAAGTCCAAAATCAAAGTTTCATCCACGCAAAACAAAGAAATCAAAATGATTTCCAGACTTAAGCCTGCCCTTACACAGGATAGGACTGGAATTCTTTACCAAACCTACATGTTTGATGACTGGGACACGAAGACAGACTTCAACCACTGAAAATCACTATCCAGTTTCCCAGTTTGACGTATGGGAGTCTGTCCTACAGATATGCGTGCTGGGATAGCCTGGCAAAATTTTGGTAGTAAAGGGTTTATGGGGGTGGCTTCCATGAGGGGCTGCAAGAAGTTCCCCCTCTGTCTGACACAGCCAATACCAGCTGGCTCTGAGACAGATCCACTGCTCTCCCAGACCAAGTCCATCAATGATCGTGCCTGTGCCTCTCTGATAAAGTATTTTCAGGGGGTTGGGGGGGGGGGAAGGAGAGGGGCGGGGAGAAGGAATGACACCTGCTGCACAACAGAAGAGTGAAAATATACAAGCAAAATGACTCTGTAGACACCAAGGTCAGTGAAGAATGAGAGGGAGGTACTCCAGGAACCAGAGCAGAGGTTTCCCTGCAGTCTGTTAGGAAGACCATGGTGAGGCAAGCTGTCCCCCTGCAGCGCATGCAGGTTAATGGTGGAGCAGATAGCCATCTCCAGCTCAAGGAGAACCCCACAGCAGAGCAGGTGGATGCCCAAAGGAAGCTGTGACCCCTGGGGAAGCCTGCGCTGGAGCAGGCTCCTGGCAGGACCTGCAGACCTGGGGAGAAAAAAGCCCACACTGGAGTAGGTTTGATGGCAGGACTTGTGACCCCACAGGGGACCTGTGCTGGAGCAGTCTGTTCCTGAAAGGATACACCCCATGAAACGGGCCCACACTAGAGCAGTTCACAAAGAACTGCAGCCCACGGGAAGGAGCTTTATTGAGAAGTTTGTGGAGGGCTGTCTCCTATGGGAAAGGACATGACACTGGAGCTGGACTATAGCGTTGAGGAGTTCTCCCCCATGAGGAGGACACGTAGCAGGTAAGTGATGAACTGACTGCAACCCCCGCTCCCTAGCATCACTTAGAGGGAGAGGAGGTAGAGAAATCGGGAGTGAATCTGAACCTCAGAAGAAAGGAGGGATCAGGGGAAAGCGTTTTAAGATTTAGTTTTATTTCTCATTATTCTGTTCTGATTTGATCAGCAAAATATTGGTTAAATTTGTTTTCCGAGCTTAGTCTGTTTTGCCCACGATGGTAACTGATGAACGATCTCTGTCCTTATCTCAACCCATGAGCCTTTTATTGTATTTCTTTCTCCTCCTGTCCAGTTGAGGGGTTGGGGGGGATAGAGTAGCTTGGTAGGCACCTGGAATCCAGCTAATGCCATCCCACCGCAGTATGTTTGCAACAGATCACACAGGGCTGGCTCTGCATACCTTGTGCATTCACTAAAGAAACTGCTGCAAAGCAGAAGAGTAATTCAAGATCTATTGTATATCTGTTTCTGCAGGAAGAACCATTTATTTTGAAGTGTTGCAGAATATAAATCTTCCGCATACCTTAATCACAATACCAAGGACAGCAGAAATAAACTTGAGACACATGGAATGACTAAACATCCTGTATTTCACATGCAGCGGTGGATAACACAGTGGAAAACACCTTTATTTTACATCTTTCTAGTTACACCTCACGACTGGCACTATGAAGCAGTTTGTTTAATGAAGCCTCTGCTATAAGAAGCCAATTCACAGCCCACATTCAAACATCAATTTTACTTGATGCCTTCAAAGATGAGCAGGAAACAAAAGCAATGGTGAAGAAGTTGTATCAAAAAAGGCCATCACAAACTTGACTTCAAATGAATACACAGATTACTTTCAGAAGCACCAGATGCTGCACTACTACAAAACAGAGAACAAACAGGTAACATTTTTCATTCAAATTTCTTTCCAAGTCAAAGATCATCCAGTTACAAGTTGACGGGAGTTAAGTACTTGAATTATTGTTTAAAAAAGAAAGGTAAGCCTCTAGGTCACACCTGACTTTTTCAGAAGATATGCTCTCTGGCTCCACTTTTCCATCTCTAAAGTAATATGCCATTTTGGATTCCCATGCAACATAAAGTTTTAAGATATTTAATAAAGTAATCATAGATTATGCATCATTATTTTATAACACAAACAGTGATACACTGGGGGGGGTGTTTGCTTGATTTGTTTCATTTGCTCAGACTGACTGCATGTTACATGCAGACACTAGGAAACAATGCTGAGTCAGTAAAGCTTTATTCTTTTTCTTATGTGCCAAAAAGTTGCCCCAATTCAGGTATACAGAAGCCTGCCTTTATCTCAGAGCATGAGCTCAGCTTCCTAGTTCCACCTTCTGGAATTATCTCCCATCTTTGCTGCACTCAACAAAAGCACTTATCTGACTAGAGGTGGATTAAAGACTATTTCATATTTCCTTAAATCAAACAGGCTATCAAAATAGCTGTCATACACCACAGCCTGCGTGTCGAGGTTCTGCATCTAGTACAAGGGCATTACCCACTCCCTGTTCCACATCATCACTCTCATGCCAAAATACTCAATTTTTGTACTTCCAAGATTCCCAGAGCTTGTGTTTACAGCACGTGACCAGCTGGAGTTGTCTTAAGAGGAAAACCATTGATCTAAGTTCTTTCCCTCTGAACTGACATTGACCACAACAGTACCTTCTGCCTCGGTCATGCATCTGGGTCTCCAGTCACGTGTACAGCCCCCTCACTGCAACGCTGGCTTTTGCAGCCAGCAAGAACTTCTAGAGGAGGTCCAGCTCTAGGGAACCCTGGGGATTGCCACTGATGCAGAAGCAACAATTCCGAGTAAGAGAATGTGCTCTCTGACTTATGAAGCTGTTTGATATACTGGGCTCAGATGTTATTCTTTGCCCATGAATGGGACAACCAGATCATCTCAAAGCTGGTGGCCTGATTGTGCTGTAGCCAGTAAAGTTCTTAAAGATACAGGGCCCATAGGCAAGATTAAGTTCTGTCTATATGAATACACAAGGTATTCCCTTTCTGACCAAAGGAAGCTTTGGAACATTTACTAGCAACCACATTAACATTTTGTTCCAAAGGCAGAATATTTAAATCCTCTCATGACTCTGGCAGCAGCTACAATTTATCATGTAGCACCAGGTATTTGGATTAAAATATTTCTTCGGGAACAAAAATTCAAGTTACATACACAGAGCTTGAACAGCCCTGTATGTGAGAAGGCAATTATTCTATGGATGCAAACTACAGATTAGATGCAGTAGGAACAATGTGACAGGAATGTACTATTGAGGTCCTTTGGGACTAGGAGCAAGGGGGTGTCAATATGGTGCTCCTAATAGACGTGAACACTAGGTAGGTGGCAGTTATCTACTCAAGGCAGACAGAGCCATTTTCCCTTTCTGTTAACATATTCAGATCAGACTGCCACTGCACTTGTTTTGGAATTGCAGGACTGGGAGTTTCAGCTGCTGCCGTAGACACTACTACACTATCACCCAAGTAGCTGTAGTAGTTACACCTGACATAAAAAAAACACCCACACCAATCACAACCAACAATAAAAAAAACAACCCCCCACACAACCCACAAACACACACCCCACCACCACACACACTTTTTTGAGAACTGAAGTTGAACAGTAGGCTTTTCCAGTATTGCTGTGGTTTTGGTGGATAGACATTACAGGAAGAGACAGATCACAGTCTTAGGCTTTAGGAAGATCATTATACTTAACTGCCAACAATTTAGATATACTGCAGGCAAAGTACAGAGAGAGAAGGAATATTTCAGTCTTCATCAAAATTAACTCCTGAAAGAGCTTGTCTTGTAATTTTGGGTGGTTTTATGTAATTTTCCCCATACAGAAAAATAGATGTTCCTACACCGTGTGTCAAATAAAACCATACAAAAATCAAAAGTCTTTTTACAAACACTTCAGATAAATTACTGACTGCTGCATCGTGTAAAGCACTGTTAAACTGAAGCAACACAATAGGCTACAACAATATACTTGGACTTTTAGACTGCATAGCACCTTTTAGTTCAAAGCATGATGAACAGACAATGTACCTGTGATTTGATTCACCAGTCAGGTAGCATCTTCAAATGGAAAAAATACCTTATGTTCTTTGCTTATCCAACGCCAAATCTATCTGTCAATCCTACACATGAGAAGGCTCCTAATGCTATTAGTGTTTATTTTAGCAACATAAGCACCAAATTTTCCTCCTGGAAACATCTGTCTGTGATCTTGAGTTCTCACAAATTCCTATCTGTAGATGCTTATGCAATCACTTAGTTTGGAGCTTTTATGTATACAAATAGAACCTGAAAGCAGGTACACGTACAAACCATTCATTAATCTGAGTCTCATGGTTAGATTACACGGACATTTTGCCAAAATCTTTAAGGTCCCAGAAACATTTCCCACACTCCATCAGGAAAACTCTATTTGAGGCTACTGAGAGTATGTTGATCTGGTTCATATCTACAAAGTAGTATCACGGCGTGGCTTTTCCAGCAGCCCCGGGACTGATGCACTGCTTTCTTGCAGGTAAAACTTGTTACAGACTTACCCTCAATAAATACTAACAGACCTACAAAAAAAATTTGCTACGTTTAACACACAGTTTAGATACACCACCTTAGTCCAGCTCTGAAATTCTTTAGTTGCACAAAATCAAGATCCTAGGTGACTAAATGAGAGCCTAAGGCCACCCATTTTGTATTACTACAGCCAACATACACTGCATAGTCCCAGGCGTGACTGAAGGGTCATGAAAGCTTATCTTTCATGACCCTTCAGTCCTACCTCCCATATTCTGTCCTTGATATTTCAAATACTGCACGTGGTGTTGCTCCTATAATGTATTATCACAAAACAAATGTGGTGAAAAACTATGAGAGCAATGCAGTTATTAGCTGCTTCACAAGGGTGACATCAGTAAGTAGCTGGTACTATTGACTGCCCAACAGGTGCAAAGGTGGCTCTCATAGCATTAAATATCACACAGAATTTCTCCTGGCCAAGTGCAGGAAGAAGCTTAACACAACAGCTGCACGCAGTAGCGCACCGCCCTTCAAGAAGGGCCCTGGCAGAAATGCTCAGAAGTCAGGTAAAAGCACTGCACAGGCCACAGCACTGTATGGCTCCTATTTGCCTTGATTTTCTGACTTCAAAGACTAGCTTAGCATCTGCAGTGGCTGAACCCTTACTCTTTGGGTACACTTCACGAAGCACTCCTGTGCTAACAAGGCCAGGCAAACAATGACACGGTTTCATTATAAATGCGGACAGGACTTCCTAGGTTTACAGTTGGGCCTGATGATCTTAAAGGTCTTTTCCAGCCTAAGTGATTCGATGACTTCAGCCTTCACACTCATCATTTGCTCCCTGACTAGAAGACCGTAGTGCAACACCGGACACCCTAACAGAGAATTTTCGCGAACTACTTCATGTTGTGCATTTCCCAAACGCAAACAGAACTGGCTACTTTCATAGCGGCTAATTCCGTAAAACGTAAACACATTAATAGACAACATAAAAGATGTATTATCAGACTGACTTATACAGCCCAGGTGAGTGTTTTCTCATTGTCTGCTTGATGTTCCTATCCACCGAATGTTATTTCCACCACAAAAGTCAATGGAAACGCAGGGACCGATCTAGCCCATGCAAGGCCACCCAGAGCTGTGGGGTAGACCAGCGCCAGCCCAGCCTACCCGCTGCTGGCTCCTGGGGATGCCACGGCTGCTTCTCACCTTTCGCTTCTTCCAGAGCCATGCAGCCTGCCCGTATCACCGGGTCTCCACTTAAAACACTCAGGGAGGACCCTTACACCAACACCTGGGACCTCCCGGGCTTGGGGTATGCCCTAATCAGCCTCACCCCGGACACCAGCTCTGCTCCGGGGCCCACTCAAGGCCTTCACCCGCCTAAGTGGTGATGGTGGAAGAAGGACCCGCCCAGCATCCTTTCCTGGAAGAGCCCCTCACAGGTCCTGTAGATCTCGGCCTTGGCAGTGCCGCCGTTCACTCCTGACGGGTGGACAGGCCTCTGGTGCCGTTGGCTTGGTCCCCGGGAGGCAGCGGCACAGGCCAGCGGCTGACCTGAGGTGCGGCCTGGGGGCTGGGGCTGCCCGGATTCGGCTGCTCCTGGACCCGTGCGACGCGGAACTGGCTGAGGTAAGTCTGCCCAGTGCGCCTTTCGGGATAACCAGGGGGTGGGGGAAGGTTCATCAGATTTAGTTTTCTTTGTTTGTGGGTTTGTTTCTTTGTGCTTGTTTTTTAAACCATCAGCCATTTACGGACAGAGATGTCCAAGATCTAATATTGTACTGCTCTTGGTTTGGGTCCTTTTCTTCCCCCACTGTTACAAATGACCAAAACAGGATTCTGAAGGAATGCCAGCAATGAGGTAAGGTGAAAGAATGACAAGAACTAGGTACAGGAAACATCTGCTGACTCCCAGAAACACGTTACTCAGATGTAACCCATACTCATTACATCATCATTAATGGTAAAAAGAACCTGCCCTCGAGTGGGAGAGGCCCCCTCCTCACAGAACATGCGTAGAAGAGGATAGTGCGTGTTGAAGTGAAAACGAGAGCATTGTAAAAAGTAAAAAATTGCTATGAATATGTACTAACCAATCAGCAATATAAGAAAGTAAAGCTTTTGATTAAGGTAACATAAATACGTAACAAACGTTGATCTGGTCATGTGAGCTTGGTGGGTGAACCACCTCACACCCACCTCTGTGCAGAAATGGAATCAGCATCTCAATTCTGGGTATATTACGGGTCTCCACAGACCAGGTAAAGCACACAGATTTGGGACACCACTACCACCACTTAGTCCAAGTTCTACTTAGTACAAGTTTCTAGTTTAGACTACTTTCTACTTTAAGGGGGTGTGTGTTCAGTTTGGGGGCATGGTGTTTGGTTGTTTTATTCAGAATATCACCTATTTCAAAGCTCAAATGCACTGCCACATGTTAATGTTATTTCAGTCCAGCAGAATGTGCCCTGCAAGTTGACAAGTGGCATCAGATTTTTTTAAAAAATTAAAAAATCAACAGAGACAGGTTTTTTCACTTCTGATTAACAAATGCTATTGTTACCTCAAGAACAGTCCATATTTTAAAGATCAACACCAGAAAAGCTCCTTAAGTAAGAGCTAGAAAAGAATAAATCATATGTAAGCAGAAGTGGTTTACTTATTACATGCTTCCATAAGTCAGAGTCAGTAAAAGCCTCTAAGGCCAGCATAGTGAAATATCTTACAGAACTCTGCACAGAGCTGAGGACTTAAGGAAGGAGTCTCTAATAATGAACAAATGTTATCTAAGAGTTGCATGATGAAAGCATGTAAGAAACTCCCAGTACTCCAGCAACACAGCAAGAACTGAGTTTGCCAGCATGTGAAGATATTTTTCCTGGGCAAATTCTCTTCATAAAAGGATACTTGGGCTGCCAGGTTCCCAGCTGCCAGATAATTGTCTGCATTGCTGTGGACTTCAGATTATTTTTATCTAACAAGAGGGATAGGAAAGCACAGAGGACATGTAACTTATTCACCAGAACACAGAGAAAAGGCTGAGTGGCTGACAGGCTCCTGGCTTATTCCATAAACACCCCTTGAGAATATTCTGCTCACAGATGTGTTTCAAAAGAACAACAGTAGGTGGTAAACAAACACCATATACCTTTCTCTACGGAGGTTTAGTTCTCTCTTCATGATCTTGAGCTATCAGATATGCAACAATCCACTGCTACAAGATAGCTTCTTGAAATGCATTTTCAAAATGAAATTAACACTTTGTGTGCACACAGATACTGTCTCTTGACATTACCTTTTCATGAAATAGGAATATCTTCGCCTAAGGAAATTCTATTTTTGTTTAACAACAAAAAGCTAATAAAAAAAAAAATGTTTTTATTCTCCAGATCAAACTCTAATGAAATGTAATTTTCCAGTGACAGAGAATAATGTTCCTTTTTCCCTAACTGATCGGATATATTTAAACCAAGGAATGCTATTCCAGAGTAATATAATTTCCTGCTTGAGATAACACTTAAAATTGTAACCAATTACCTATATGTTTAAGCCAGAAACTTGTTTGATCAAATTATTCTTTCTAGTCTTAACCTGAGGGAGTTAAAGGGAACAGACTCCACAACTCTCCTGACAATTTGATCCAACAGTTCATCAACCTAGAATAGCAAAAATTTGTATTTCACATTTTATTTGAATTTTCCCCGAGTTCAGATTTTAGACATGTGTGCTTATTACGAGCTTCCTATTAGATGAAAAAGCTATTAATCTTTCTAGAATTTCCTCCAAATGAAGGTACCACAACATGGCCACCAAAGTACTGCTTAAATCTCCTGACCACCCAAACACATCATGCTCTTTATCACTGAAGGCCAGAATTCAAACAGATCACACTTACTTCCTGCACCTTTGCCCCCATTAGCGTCCTACAGAAAACACAAAGCATCCCAGTACTGGCCTGGAATTTTGTATCAGGCTGCGCACAAAAACATAATGTCATCCCTAGTTGCTGTTCTCCTCTATCCACCTGTTCAAAGTTCACACTGGATATTTTGCCACCGCAGCACCCTTGGGGCTAATACTGGACACTAATCTGTTCAAGAGACCACAGAATCACTGCTGGATGGGATGTAGCTCCCAATTCAGTAACCATGGATTAGTTAACCCTAGACGTCTGACCTTGCAGGCAGTGTAAAAACTACAGCTATTTCAACAGATATGGGTCATCAAATGATGTCAACTACTCTAGAGTGCTGTCCTTTCTTCTTTACTGTTTATCATGCTGCTTGGCCCTCATGTAGATAAGTACTTAAGAATGTGCTTGAGGATTAGTTGAAACCACCAACCGCCCTAAAGTGGAGAAACACATGAGCTCGCATTTAAGAAGATATGTTCCCCTTTAGTACCAGAAACAAGGCTGCTCTCAGCAGGTCAGATGATGCTCTGTGCTTCTGTGCCTCAATTGCTTCTAATACCTGAGCTCTCTCATTCAAAGCTAGCAGGTTACCTCTGCTCTCCTCTGCAGCCAGCAGCAATTGAATATAATGAGACTTCAAGTGCTTTCCTGCGTAAGGGGCACTACTCTGATCTTGGCTCTAAGGAGTCCAGCTGAGGATTATAGCTCAGGAATATAACTCTCCTTCTCAGTCCCCAGTCATTTTCCATCTACCTGTGGGGAAACCCTGTTCCCTTTTCCCCATGTTTCTGTATTTCTTTCCTTCTTACAACTATTTCATTTGCCGCCTCAACTCTCTCAAATTTGTTAGCATATGCTTCCCTCTGTTCTGTAACCATATTGAAAGACAAGAGAAAGCCTGGTGTAAAAAGCTCCCTGTTATGACAAAAAAACCAACCTAAACCTAAAAGTTTATCTGAAATTAAAAAAACAAAACAAAACAAACCACAAAATACCAAACCATAACAAAACAAAACCACAATCCTGCATAATCAAAGAGCAACTCAGTGAGCTAGGGATCCACTTCAACAGATGGCTGAATGCAACCCCTGGGTAACTCAATTTAATCTCCTCACTTTTTAACTGAACAAAACCAGAGAGACACACCCTTACAGTTGAATGTATGGAGACAGCTGAAAAGGCAGGAATAGGGAAACAAAAACTGCTGGAGAGGATCTGGGCACTGGTGTTGTTAATCGATCAAAGGAACTGAAGGAACTCACACAGAATGCTGCCATTAGCAGAAGACAAGGCTGTATCTTGCATGTAACAGTCTATCGCTATTGACAAAGAAAACTGCCCTACCAACCCAGCTAGAACAGCTTTGCAGCAGGAGCTGATGTTGAGTTAGCTACAAGGCTCTGCAAGGCTACAGGCTATTTTTGCCTAGGGTACAAATCTACCTACTACCAATTTTGTTCTACAAGTAGACTGCAAGACTTGAATGTGTTATTGAAGTAGTTATATTTTCAAGTGTAGCCTAAAGAGGAAGAAAAATAAACAAAGCAAACCTACTTTATAGCTTACCAAGTCTATCACTTCAAGATCATCAGTATCCTCACTGTAAATTCTAGTTTGCCCCCACCCACACTCCCCTTTCTCTTCTAGAAAAGCTATATACAGCCTAGGCTCTCACCCCTCTTCTATTGAAGAAAATTAAAGCATTTAAGTATTCCACACCAAAATATTGCTTCTGGAAGAAAAGAAAGGTTATGAGTATTATTTTTAATGAGACATACCAACAAGTAAACATAGTATCTACTCATTCTGTAGCTCTCAAAGTGCTTGGAAAACACTGCTCAGAGCTTCACAATGGGGAGAAAAGATCAGTGCTCTCCTGTGATCGAGTGGTGAAGCATCAAGATGTGCCAATAACTTGCATAGCTTCTGATAAATCTGCAGAAATGCTGTGATTATTAAATATTAACATATTAATCAATTATTGAGAAATATTGTCTCTTTATGATCCGGGAAGCAGCTCAAGGTGACCAGTGTCCTGGCACTTTCAACTAAGATTTGGGATTACTTTGCAAAACAGCAATACACCACCATCATCTGAAGAAACAGGCTGTACATCTGTAATGCAGTTAAGTGAACATGCTCCATGCAAAAGCCCTCCGTGAAGTGCAAGAGAGCACAAAAAGGGTCCAGTGATTTGCTGCACATTAAGGAGTCTGTGGCAGAAGCAGAGGAAGACCTCAAGCCATGACCTTTAACACAAAGGCTGCTTTATTCCTTGACACTAAAGGATCTCCGTAACCTGCCTTGAACAGAAAAGAAAGCAGTGTACTTCCAATAGATGCTTAGCATCTGGAAGGAGGACTTGATAAGTCCTAACAGTTCCTGCACGAGGAAGCTTTCTATTGTGGAAGCTATTGTGCTTTTCCCAAAGTTGGAGCCCAGTAAATTTAAACTGTCTATTGTGTTTCAAAAACGATCAGTAGTTTTTTTTATTTGTATTCAGACATTTAGGTTCTCCTGTTAATTGGCCCAAATTAATTGCAAAATCTGAAGATTACAAGAAGAGCTGGCTGGGTGGAATTTTAAGCTCGTGCAAATAAGAAATTGTAAGGAAAACTCCTGGGGAAAGAAGATTATTCACAGCCTAAAAATCCCCCTCGTTACAAGAATGCATGTTCTGAGTAACATGCATTAAGAAATACTGCTGTGTGAGATGTTGATATGAAAAAGTATTTTCTATTTTTCCCTTCTCAGATGTAAACAAGAGTAGCTCATAGGATCTATCTTAGAATCTACAATAGATGGAGCACAGGGTAGCTGTTGTCTCCTATAAATATCTTTTTTTGGTCCCAAACATGCCTTATTGCATTCCTATGCCCAAGTTGTGAGGAGGACAGCAGAATTACTGTGCCAACTAATAGATCCCTTTCCAAGGGAAGTGAAGTGTACAGTACAAAGGACTGAATTATTCAGTAATGCACTTGGCACTAGAGATGTGGAACTGCCACTTTTCATTAGCATCACCAATCTTCTCTGTCAATATAGTTTCTATATTCATGCATTTCTTGCCATGCAACAAATGCAAGTCACATGAACCAGCTGGGTCATCTGTCATCTTTATTCTCCTTACATTGCTAACTCTCATGTTTTTGGATCATCTCAGGAATTTGAACAACCTGAGATAACTCCAGCACAGAAGCAGCTACCCCTATTAAATTAAATGCTAGCCTAGATAACTCTGACCACCCCAGCTCTCATCAACTGGACCAAAATGCTCCCCCAAAAGCAAACACACACACCCCCAAAACAAGAAAACCCCACACAAAACAAATGGGTCTTCAGACTAAACTGAGCATCTCATGGATCTCTGCAGTTATCTCTCTCTGTAGACCCAGGCCTGAGGAACCATTTGAAAGCCAAATTTGATCTATATATTATTTTTCCTAGAAAACTTCTTAAACCATTTGGATGCAGTATCTTTGACATCATTGGTTAAAAATCAAAAGCTGTAACTGATTTAATCCAAATACAGCAGACTGAGGCTAATTAAAAGAACAGTATGTATGGCAGAGTCCAAAGAAAAACTACATCTTTATTAGCATCGTGTATTTGAAGACATACACGGTGCTCTTACCCATCAGAGAATTCTCAAAGCAGCATTTCTTGTAATCTAAACATACCTAACTATACCAGACTTACTCTAGAAACCAGACAGACAGTGGATCTTTCTGTATGTCAGATTTTTCTGTTTGTATTTCAGCTTGGTAGAGCAGAACATATGACAACCCTATCATAACTTATATTTTCTAAGCTCCTACAAGTAAAGCTTCTTCATCTACACAGTACTTTGCAAGAAGTTCTGCTTTTACTCACATAAGGAAGAGAATGAAAAAAAAATTATTTGATTGTAGAAAAAACACTCTGGAAAGTAAAAGGTTTTAAGACTTTTCTTTCTTGAAGGAGTGGATGGACAGATCCAAACATTTAGGAACTTGGCTGAGCTATTCTGTTTAGTGCCTTCCACCAACTTCAGTACCATTGCACTCAACTCAGCTGCACTGACCACATTAATCTGGTTAACTCACCCTGACAGCCCAGCTGGAGCAAAGGAACTTTGGAAGGGAAACTTGCACCATCTGTGGCCCACCCCATTAAGGTGAGTCATTGGCAGTTTAGGGCACAATCTCTCTCAGGACACTCAGCTACTGAGTGTGTACAGAACAAGCACAGGCAATACAATTACACAAAACTGCAAAGAAACAGTAAAATTGCTGTCCAGTGATGACAAAACAATTAATCCACAGACAGTAGCATTCACAAGCAAGGAGAAAGAACTCCATGGTATTCATCACCAGTGGCATACAAATTATATATAAAAAGAGAGTTTCTATTAGTCATACAACAACAACAACAAAAAAAAAGAGGCAGCTGCAGCATAGATTGGGCAGCTTTATTCAGCCAGAAACTCCACCATCAGTTCCTTCCAGACCCCAATCTCTCCTACTCCTCCCCTGCTGTTTAATATCCCCAAATGCCAATGAACCTCATTAGCCTTCCTGCATAAAGCACCTGCTAATCCACCCATCCTTGTTAGCACACTGAAAAGCATCTGGTGGTCTAGAGAGAAGTTAAAGCCTTTAACTCTACCCCTGCCAGACCCATTCGTTACCATGCATTCCGTTATAAACATTATAAATTGAAGTTAACTTCTCAAAATACACTGTCTCAAGTGCTATCTGAAAATCCTATCTCCATGAATTAGCTCTGTGTCCTGTGGTACCCAAAAAGCTCTCATGGAGATCCTCAAGACAGAAACAATTTCACTATAGAGGTGGAAAATGCAAATGCAGATAAACTAAAGGCTTTTCCTACACCTGAACATTTGTTTTTCACACATTAAATTCTGTGAGCAGATCAATTTGTTCACACTCTCTACAACCTATTCATATGCACCTATGGTCTGCTAGCTGCAGCACTTAGACAAAGCAGAGAGAATTACACATTTCTTCATTCTATCTGAAGAACTCAAATAGAATCAGCTGCTTGTAACAAGACACCATTGTAACAAATATATTTTGGGTTTGTCTGTGTGGTTGGTTTTGGTCAGGTTGTCGACTGGTTTTTTGTGTGTTTGTTTTGTTTTATTTTTTCTTTAAACTGTAGTATTCAAAGCTGGGTGGAATACAAAACCAACATAGTTTGAGAGTCTATAAAAACAGATGGATGAACAATGTGATTTCATTAGATAATTTAAAAAAATCTACATAATTTCATACAAGTTGCGGGTGGAATGAGAAATCCATTGAATTATGTTAACAGCAACTACTCAAGAAGCTGCAACCTTCATCTGACAAAATAGGGAATAGAAGAACAAGTACAGTTACATTGTCATCACTAGAGAACTGAGAGTATTCTACTGAGCAACTCTTCCAAGGACTTGAAGGAATTCTGTGGTGCGGTCAAGAAGTTAACAAGACTACAAGCCCTGTTCTGGAGCTTTCATTACAAGGTGGATATATACAAACATAAAATGATTGATGAAACCATTTTATGAAGACAGTTTGACAAGAACTTGATGCTTTGTTGCTTCAGTCTGAATTCATTGCATTGTACTTGTAGGAGTAATCTCCAGCATTTAGTAGAGATTTAGGGATTTACCTGTTGTCATAGATTTTCTAATTCAGGTTTTCTAGTGGTTTCTGCATAGCCTTGTGACAGCACACTAGGCAACACACATCTTTCAAAACAATTTCAACCACTTGTCACAAAAAGGAGGCACTTTATTCCTGTGGTAAATAGGTTTTCTCCTATGGTGTTTGATAGCTTGTTGCAGTTACTATTTATTTTCATTGTCTCTTATTACTGTTTTACCAGCCTCTCCTGCTAGCAAGACCTTGTATCCTAGTGACTTCAACATCCACCCACTCATTTGTGACTCCAGCTTTCCAAACAACAGCTGCTATTACCTAAGGATCTGATGCAGTCCAGGGATGAGGGAGAAGCAGTAGGGTTTGTGTCCTATGAGCTGGTATCACTTTGTCAATAACAAACGTGGCAAATGACCTTGGAACATTGCAGTCTCGTTCACCCACCTTACAGAGGCAATTCAAACCATCTTGGAAGGCTGACTAGGTACATGTCTTGTCAGCTACAGGAAAACCTGAGTACATCTATCTTCTATAGCTCAGACTATTCTCACCTCTTCCCAGCACATCTTGATCCATACTCTGTGTGTAAGGTTTTTTTCTTTGTAAGCTAATTATTAAGGATATTATATCTACTTCAGGACTGTCATAGGTAAAGATACAAAGCTGCTAGCTTAATTATTTGTATTATGATGTTCCTTGCATGTGCTTACACTGTAAGTTTCAACATGGTCTTACCTTTTGCATCCTGTAATAAACAAGGAAGGACATGGACCTGATGGAGCGGGTTCATAGGAGGGCCACAAAGATGATGAGGGGACGGGAACACCTCTCCTACGAGGACAGGCTGAGGGAGCTGGGATTGTTCAGCCTGGAGAAGAGAAGGCTCCGGGGAGACCTAACAGCCACCTAAGGGAGCTTAGAAAAAGACTGGAGAGGGCCTGTTTAAAAAGGCCTGGAGTGAAAGGATGAGGGGCAATGGTTTTAAACTAGAAAGGAGTGGATTTAGATTAGAAATAAGGAGGAAGTTCATTATCATGAGAGTGGTGGAGCACTGGAACAAGTTACCCAGAGAGGTGGTTGAGCCCCCATCCCTGGAGACATTCAAGGTGAGGCTTGACAGAGCTCTGAGTAACCAGCTCTAGATGAGGATGGCCCTGCTTTCAGCAGGGGGGTTGGACCAGATGACCTCTAGAGGTCCCTTCCAACCCAGACATTTTGATGTTTTTAATCTAGATGCAAAAAGCTACTAATCCTACAGAAAAAAATACCTACTTCTCACTGCTGTGACCTGAGGCTTTACAGCATAGCTTTAACACACCAAGATGAAAACTCATTTCAAGATAACTATCTACAGATCATTTTTGTCCAGGAGCTATTTCTGAGCCTTCAATATATCTAAAAAGGTCCCCAATTTGAACAGGCCACAGTTTTGTCAAACTCAGACGAACTAGAGACAAACATTGCTGACATAAGTTCAGCTGCTTTCTTTCGCAGCACAAATGCAAGAGTTCATTCTATTGCTTGGGAAGTTACTCCCTCTCTGCCTTTTGGAGAGCTTGTCATTCCCTTGAAGAATCTGCAATTAACAACTGTCATAGTTAGAGGGGCCAGGACATGTGGTTAGAAGCAAAAACTGTGTATTCTACACTCTCTATGCCATTGCTCACGGGCTGTTACCAAATCATCGGTAGCAGCTGCCCAGGACGCACCTTCACGTCCAGCGGGAGGA
>JANHFX010023965.1:0-45378 GCA_027560015.1 Chloroceryle amazona | reverse complement strand
TCTGCGGGTTGTCTGGCCCTTGATGGGACTGAGGAGGGCAGAGGAAAAAATGGGTTGGGAAGAAACAGGTCTGAGCAGAAGGTCACTGCTGCCTGACCTCATACCACCCAACACAGGAGCTAATGCCCGCTGGGGGTGCGAGGGGATGTGAAGGGCAGGGAGATCTGGTGCCCAGCTGTGCCAGTGCCCTGTGTGGGTGCCCCCCGACCACTGCAGCCTGCGGGTGTGCAGGGAGAGCACCTAAACCTGTAGCGAGTAGCCCTCACTGCTCTGGGTGTCCTGCTCTGGGCCGTGTGTAGCCCAGGTCTGCCTGATGGCTTAGGTCTTAGCCCTCTGTCCTCTCGGCTGGTGACTCAGTTCTCACCCTCTTGCCTGCAGGTGTTTTTCAAGGCTGGTTTGCTGGGTTTGCTGGAAGAGATGCGAGATGAGCGTCTGGCCAAGATCCTCACCATGCTGCAGGCCAGGATCCGCGGGCACCTCATGCGCATTGAGTATCAGAAGATCATCAGCAGGAGGTAGAGTTGTGGGGGGAAGAGGCAGGACTTTGTGAGCATCTCTTCTTGTTCCTTCTGCACATTTCAGTGGGTTTGACCTGTGGGGCTTGTCTGTGGCTGGCAGTGGTTAAGTAAGACCCTGTCCTGGAGGGATGCAGGCAGAGGTGGCCTGGCAGGGAGGGTCAGTGTGTGCAGGTGGGGGGAGCCTTTGGTTTCAACTAGAAGATTCAAAGGGATGCAGAATGAGGAGACCCAACAGCCAGGTCATACCACCCATCCCACCAGGGCCACTACACTGTGGGCACAATGTGCCATTCACTCAACATGCTGACATTTGCCCTCCTGGTGGAGAGCTGGGCCAAGTCCAAGCCTTCAAAAGCCAGGTCACTGCAACAGCGAGGATGGGAGGTAGGGAATCTACACCCATGATGATGCTGTGCTTGTATCTCCCCAGGGAAGCCCTCTATACCATCCAGTGGAACATCCGGGCCTTCAACGCTGTTAAGAACTGGTCCTGGATGAAGCTGTTCTTCAAGATCAAGCCTTTACTCAAGTCTGCTCAGACTGAGAAGGAAATGTCCAACCTGAAGGAGGAGTTCCAGAAGCTGAAGGAGGCTCTGGAAAAGTCTGAGGCCAAGAGGAAGGAGCTAGAGGAGAAGCAGGTCTCCATGATCCAGGAGAAGAATGACCTGGCTCTTCAGCTGCAGGCAGTGAGTGCCTCACCCTGTGTCTGGAAGTGTAAGGACAGTGCATGGTCCCTGGGTAGAAGAAGGAGCAGAGCATGTTAGTTTCCTCCTTCAGCCTCCTTCAAACAATCTGTTTGAAATGCAACATCAGACTTGGCGCAAACCCAAAGTGATGTCCCAGGCTTTCCTGCCATGGGGACTCATGCTCCTCTGGCTCTGGAAAGGGTGATCTCCTCACACTGGGGTAGGAAGGGTGGTGATTTCTGTGCCAGGAAGTCTCAGTGCAGTGTTTCCTTCCTCTGGAAAATTCAGCTGCTATTAGCTCTTTGGCCCTGGACAGTGTTAGTGGTTGTCCCACGGCCCTTGAGAATTGGCACTGACTGGAGCTGTCTTTTTTTGTACACCTGAGCACCTCAGGTTTGCTCTGCCCCTTCCACGGGGAGAGCTTCTTCTCCAGGACAGGATAGCATGGCTGAGAGCCTGCTGGTGTGCTCCTGGGGCAGGGGGTGAGCACTGCCTCTCCTGTGCCTGTCCCAGGAGCAAGACAACCTGGCAGATGCAGAGGAACGCTGCGACCTGCTGATCAAGTCCAAGATCCAGCTGGAGGCCAAGGTGAAAGAGCTGACAGAGCGTCTGGAGGATGAGGAGGAGATGAACTCGGACCTCACCGCCAAGAGACGCAAGCTGGAGGATGAGTGTGCAGAGCTGAAGAAGGACATCGATGACCTAGAGATCACGCTGGCCAAGGTGGAGAAGGAGAAGCATGCCACGGAGAACAAGGTAACTGCCCCTCCCTGCAGACCACTGCCTCCTTGCCCTGGGGCCTTGAGAGAGCACTGAAGAGAAACACCAGGGAGAAGGCTGCTGTTGGGTGGGAGCTGGGGCAGGGCAGGGTGCAAAGAGGTGTGGGAGAGGGCAAACCCCTCTGGTGTGGCACAGGAGTGGTGTGGGCAAATGGTTCTGTGCAATGGCAAGTGATTTGGGGTACTGACAAACCTCCTGGTGGAACCACCTTGGCCAAGGGAAGAGAAGCTGGCTGCTGCTGTAGTGCCAAGCTGCTGCTGATCATGGACTCCTGACTTTCACAGGTCAGGCTCCTGTATTAGCTCTGCATCTCCTCCCTCTGAGAAGATGCACTTAATTTTTGACCTCACTGATCTAGGTTAAAAACCTGATTGAAGAGATGGCTGCTCTGGATGAGATCATTGCCAAGCTGACCAAAGAGAAGAAAGCACTGCAAGAGGCCCATCAGCAGGCCCTGGATGACCTGCAGGCTGAGGAAGACAAGGTCAACACACTGACCAAAGCCAAGGTCAAACTGGAGCAGCAAGTTGATGATGTGAGTCATAAGCCAGTGACAGCGAAGGGAGAGTAGTTTGAGTCACACCTTCAGGAGAGCCCAAGGGCTGTCCCTGAGAGGGAGCTGGAGGGTGGGATCCTTAACAGATCCCCATTTAATATGGCCTGTGGATGAATCACCCCCTTGACAAACCGCTCCTGAACCAAGAGTACCTCTTGGGGTGAGGGAGAGGGACTGGAGACCAACTGGGAAACAGCTCTTGCTCTCGGGGCTTGGTAAAGGTCCCACAGCAATGGATATGGGGAAGTTTGGGGCTACAGAGGGTCCTTTTCCTCCCTATCCTGTCTTCCTTCATTCTCCAGCTGGAGAGCTCTCTTGAACAAGAGAAGAAAGTCCGCATGGACCTGGAAAGAGCAAAGAGGAAGCTTGAAGGAGACCTGAAGCTGACACAGGAGTCTGTAATGGATCTGGAGAATGACAAACAGCAGCTAGAGGAGAGACTCAAAAAGTAAGTGTGTTACGTGCCTGGGCTGTGTGCTTGCTCTGCCAGGCCAGAGCCCACCTCTACATCAAGTGGACGTGTGGCCTCTGCAGGGGCTGCTAGGTGGTGGCTTTGAGCACTGCTGGTGGGATCAATCCAGGCAAAATGGGGCTTGGTTTTCTTGGGCTCTTGGCAGAGATGCTGAGGAGCTTGTCAGGGCCCTATAGACCTGAGAGTAGATGGGGTTGTTGAGCAGAGACTTGCCTGGCAGGATCCTAACACAGAGCTGGGACCTCAGCTACAAGTACAGGGTTCATCACTCCTATCCTGTTCTTACTGGGGAACTGGAGAACAACACCAGAGACCTCACAGGGGAACCCTCAGAGCTGGGTTGGCTGCCACTCTGGCCACTCCAACCCTGCCCCTGCAGTCCCTTTCTTGTGTGGGTTCACTTATCCTCTGGACCTGGGCATTACAGTGCAGAGAACAATCTTCCAGCTCTAGAAACCAGAGGGACTTGGCAGGACAGTGTTTGTCTGACCAGAGGCTCTGCCTTCTTTCTGTACAGAAAAGACTTTGAAATGAGTCAGCTGAATTCTAGGATTGAAGATGGGCAAGTGACTGAGACCCAGCTGCAGAAGAAGATCAAGGAGCTCCAGGTATGGTGGCAAGAGATGTTCTCAAAGTCCGGGAGACCTAAATTCCCATCAGATGAAGTGTGCTGGGGAATGTGCATGGGCCAGTCTCTCTGAGCACAGGGACATCTCCTCTGCAGAAGAGTGATGAAAGAAAGCTGCCACTGTTAGCAGAAGCCAAGCCCTCTGCCAAAACATTGTTGTCTGAAAATTAAAGAAGGAACTATTGAGGTGGATGCTGGCACCAGTACGAGGAACAGCTTCTAGGATGTCATTCTTTGCCCAGTCTAAAACTTTAAATCCAGTGCCCAGACTCTGAAGATCCAAATCTAGTATGTTGGGCTTCTTCCTAGCAGAGATGGGCCCCCAGGTTCAGGCAGTCTGCAGGGAGGTTGCTCCTGAAGGGAGGCTGATATCCACCTGGGTCCTGATGACAGGGTCCAGAGGAGAGCAGGGGCTCTGCAAAACAGGCCACACCAAGGAGCACCAGCCATGCCTGCCTCCAAGAACCTAGGAACAGCCCAAGTATTTACTCCAGGATGGTGGCTTGCTGCTCCCCAACATCAGAGGAGATGCCTTGCTCCACTGCGGGGACCAAAGATGCCCCAGCTTCACCAGGTCACTGCCTTATTCCATCTCTTCCAGGCCCGCATCGAGGAGCTGGAGGAGGAGCTTGAGGCTGAGCGTGCTGCCCGAGCCAAGGTGGAGAAGCAGCGGGCAGAAGTGTCACGGGAGCTGGAGGAGCTGAGCGAGCGGCTGGAGGAGGCTGGTGGGGCCACGGCCACGCAGCTGGAGATGAACAAGAAGCGGGAAGCAGAGTTCCTGAAGCTGCGGCGGGACCTGGAGGAGGCAACTCTGCAGCACGAGTCCACGGCGGCCGCCCTGCGGAAGAAGCACGCAGACAGCGTGGCCGAGCTGAGCGAGCAGATTGACAACCTGCAGCGTGTCAAGCAGAAGCTGGAGAAGGAGAAGAGCGAGATGAAGATGGAGGTGGATGACCTGTCATCCAACATCGAATACCTCACCAAGAACAAGGTGGGCACTGCTTCTGTCTGGGGCAGGTTCAGCTCTTTTGTGCTGGGGACTGGTTGCAGTGTGTTCAGCACAGCCAGGTCCATGACATCATCTCTCTTTGCCATGGCCAAGTCGCTCTTTTCCACTGGCTTGTCCCTGTGTCACTATGGCAGTGCTTGCAGGAGGCTTTGCTTCTCCTGGTCAAGTCTGGAGGATCTGTGTAGACATTTCCCGGGAGACTGGCTCCAGAGAGCTCAGCAGAGACACACATGAGAGCTCTGTCAGGCTCCTGCTCTCTGCACATGGCTCAGCCAAGCCGGGCAGTGGGGTCCTGGGGCGGTGCAGTCGCTGAGTCCCTCCTGGGAGACCGGTGCTCTCTGGGCAGAGCTGGGTCTCTCACGGGCTCTGCTTGGTGTGCGCAGGCCAGTGCCGAGAAGCTGTGCCGCACCTACGAGGACCAGCTGAACGAGGCCAAGTCCAAAGTGGACGAGCTGCAGAGACAGCTGACTGACGTGAGCACGCAGCGGGGCAGGCTGCAGACCGAGAACGGTAGGTCCAGGGCACGCGTGGCTGTCCTGGGGCTGGCCTGGCACTGAGCAGGGGAGCCATGGTTCAGGTGGGCAGGCTGTCCTCTTTCTCCCATGGACAAAATAAATAGCAGGAGCTCCCTCTGGAGTGGAGGGGAGTGAGGTGGCCCTGCTCTGCCTCCACTGGGGCCTGCAGAAGTATCCGAGAGCTTGGCAAGGAAGAGAGGACCTCTATGGTGATGCTCGTTGTGCTGGGAAATGTGCTGTGATCTTGGGCATCAGGAGGGAGCTCCTCGCTGGCCTACTTTGCCTTAAGCTGCTGGCGTGGACCTCTGCCCATGGGACCCAGCTTGCCTGGGTGGGGACACAGCTGGGACTGCTGGAGGTCTCCTTGCAGCTGAAGGCCGCGGGCTCTGAGGGAGTGTGAACTCGAGCAGACTGCAGCCCTGTGGGCCTGAAGTAGGTGTCTTGTCTCTGTTTGAACCCAGGGGAGCTTAGTCGGCTGCTGGAGGAGAAAGAGTCCTTCATCAACCAGCTGAGCCGTGGCAAGACCTCATTCACACAGAACATTGAGGAACTCAAGAGGCAGCTGGAGGAGGAGACCAAGGTGAGGCTTCTAGGATCTCTGAGTGACATAGATCTCAGGGAACAGGTTCTTGGACTGGGGAGGTGGGACATACCCTGAACACAGGAGCCCCATGGGCAGCTCTTAGCCTGGGAAATAAGTTCCTGCCTGCTGCACCCAGTCCCAGTGCCATGGCTGGTGTCTTGGAGCCTGGGGGCAGCTGCTCCTCTCATGAACCTTCTCCTCCTCAGAGCAAGAATGCCCTGGCCCATGCCCTGCAAGCCTCCCGGCATGACTGTGACCTGCTGCGGGAGCAGTATGAGGAGGAGGTGGAGGCCAAGAGTGAGCTCCAGAGGAACTTATCCAAGGCCAATGCAGAAGTGGCTCAATGGAGAACCAAGTATGAGACAGATGCCATCCAGAGGACGGAGGAGCTGGAGGAAGCCAAGTGAGTCTCACAGCAGGAGGCTGTTCCTTGCAAGTGGCAAGCTCCTGTTCAAGGATGGGGCTTTCCCAGACCCCAGGGTGATGCTGTACCTGGACTTGAGGCTGTCTGGGCAGGTTGTGGCCTCCCTTCCTTAGAGCAGCAGGGTGGGATGACACCTGGGCCGTTGGCACTCACCCCTTGCTGCCGTTGGCAGGAAGAAGCTGGCCATCCGGCTGCAGGAGGCGGAGGAGGCAGTGGAGGCTGCCCACGCCAAGTGCTCCTCGCTGGAAAAGACCAAGCACCGGCTGCAAACAGAGATCGAGGACCTCTCGGTGGATCTGGAGCGTGCCAACTCGGCCTGCGCTGCCCTGGACAAGAAGCAGCGCAACTTTGACAGGATCCTGGCCGAGTGGAAGCAGAAGTATGAAGAGACCCAGGCGGAGCTGGAGGCATCACAGAAGGAGTCACGCAGCCTGAGCACGGAGCTCTTCAAGCTCAAGAATGCCTATGAAGAGTCCCTGGACAACCTGGAGACCCTCAAGAGGGAGAACAAGAACCTGCAGGGTAGGACCAGACTCAAGCTCTCCTCTTGGACTCTGCCCTCTCTAGCCCTGTCCAGCTCTCATGGGCAGCCTGTAGCTCCCCTGTCCTCATGCATGTGGTGGGATGGGGTCCCCTGTAGGCAGGGAGCAGACCTGGCCTGTCTTCTCCTTGGGGGATGCAGCAGCCCAGCCAGGAAGCCAGCACATGTCCTGCCCTGTTGTTCTGGGCAGCCAGGCAGTGTCACTTGGCTCTTGTGGTGGATGTTTTGCTGCCCGGGCTGTGGCATGACACTGGCTCAGGGGTGTTGATCTTGGCCAAGCAGGTCTCCCTGGGTCCTGAACGCCTCTCTCCTGCCCTCTCCTTCCCCCAGGTGGCAGGGGAGTGCAGCAGGGATCAGAAATGTCCCCAACCACAACCTCAGCCACTCTCCAAGGGGCTGGGGGAACATCAGCTGAACCTGGGCAGGGGGATGGGGACCTGTGTGGGGCTGGCGCCACAGACTTGTTCCTGACCAAACACCCTTCTGTCCCTGCCAGAGGAGATTGCTGATCTGACTGACCAGATCAGTATGAGTGGCAAAACCATCCATGAGCTGGAGAAGCTGAAGAAAGCCCTGGAAAGTGAGAAGAGCGATATCCAAGCAGCTCTGGAGGAGGCCGAGGTGGGTCCTTGACTCCCCCTGATGTTTGCATGTTCCTACTGAACTCGGGAGTCACTGTCCCACTCTGCAGCTCTGTTTGGATGCTGCTGGAGCAGCAAACCCCACCATGCTGGCAGGGTGATAGTCCTGAGCTGGGCTGGCCCTCCTGGGCACAGCACTCATGGGAGTTGTGCTACCCCAGCACGGCACTGGGGTGGCTCCACCTGCCCTGCTCCCCATAGGTGTGGGCTGGGGGCAAGCCCAGGCTGGGGTGGGTGGCTGGGGAGATCCCTCCTGGGGCCACCTTCTCATGGCTGCTGCTGTCTGTAGGGGGCCCTGGAGCACGAGGAGAGCAAGACACTGCGCATCCAGCTGGAGCTGAACCAGATCAAGGCTGATGTGGACAGGAAGCTGGCAGAAAAGGACGAGGAGTTTGAGAACCTGAGGTGTGTGCTGAGAGGGGATGAGCTGGGCATTGCTGTGGGGACAGAGCTGGCACCTGACAGGGCTGCCCCGGAGTGGGTGCTCCTGGGTGGACGGGGCTGACGCATCATCCCTCCCACAGGCGCAACCACCAGCGTGCCATGGACTCCATGCAGGCCACGCTGGACGCAGAAGCCCGGGCCAAGAACGAGGCCGTCCGACTGAGGAAGAAGATGGAAGGAGACCTGAACGAGATGGAGATCCAGCTGAGCCACGCCAACCGCCAGGCTGCTGAGTTCCAGAAACTGGTCCGCCAGCTCCAGGCCCAGATCAAGGTTGGATTGGCTGCGGGTGGGATGGGCTCAGTGCTGTCCCAGCTGCCAGCCCCAGCTCCCTCCTGTCCCCACTGACCTCACGCTGCCCGGCAGGACCTGCAAATCGAGTTGGACGACACTCAACGCCACAATGACGACCTGAAGGAGCAGGCGGCCGCCCTGGAGCGCCGCAACAACCTGCTGCTGGCAGAGGTGGAGGAGCTGCGGGCAGCGCTGGAGCAGGCAGAGCGGAGCAGGAAGCTGGCGGAGCAGGAGCTGCTGGAGGCCACCGAAAGGGTCAACCTGCTCCACTCCCAGGTGCGTGACCACCAGATCTCTGCTGGCACTGGAGCAGCAGGGGCCCATCTGGCAGCAGGGCCACGGGACACGATGACCGTCCGGTCCCTGTGGCACTGCCCTGCTCTGTCTGCAGAACACGGGCCTGATCAACCAGAAGAAGAAGCTGGAGGCTGACATCTCGCAGCTGAGCGGCGAGGTGGAGGATGCGGTGCAGGAGTGCCGCAACGCGGAGGAGAAGGCGAAGAAGGCCATCACGGATGTAAGAGCTGGCAAGGGAGGGTGCTGGATGGTTCAGCAAGGGGCTGGTGGGTGAGAGGAGAAGGGAGGGTCGCTGAGCTTCTCCATTGAGCCCTCTGTGTCTGCCTGGCCTTGGGGTGACACCTCTGTGCTTTGCAGGCTGCCATGATGGCAGAGGAGCTGAAGAAGGAGCAGGACACGAGCGCGCACCTGGAACGGATGAAGAAGAATATGGAGCAGACCATCAAGGACCTGCAGATGCGCCTGGATGAAGCAGAGCAGATTGCTCTCAAGGGGGGCAAGAAGCAGATCCAGAAGCTGGAGGCCAGGGTGAGAGGGCAGGGGCAGACCCCTGGCAGGATCCTGGCACTTCCCCAGCCCCTGTGGCCCCAGGCTCTGCTGAGCACTGGCACTGTCCCTCCCTCTCGAGGCCAGGCTGTGCCACAGGCACTGAGTGATGGTCCCTGAGGACCTGCAAGCCCCGGGCCAACTCCCAGCCTTTGCTTGGAGGGGCTTGGCCTTGGCTGTGGCTGCTCTGATTGGGGGGGATGTGATTTGGCCACAAGTGGGGCTGGTGCTGGGGAGCAGAGTTGCTGAGTTGGCCTCTACCCATGGCAGGTGCGGGAGCTGGAGGGTGAGCTGGATATGGAGCAGAAGAAGATGGCTGAAGCCCAGAAGGGCATTCGCAAGTACGAGCGGAGGATCAAGGAGCTGAGCTACCAGGTACAGCAGCACTGGGCACAGCTCCAGCTCAGCAAGTCTTGGCCCAGCTCTCCTTGTGCTCATCCTCATGTTATTCACCTCCCCAGCCCAGCCCTGTCTCCTCCTGGGCACTGCTGGGCCTGGCAAGGGCAGGACAGACTTCTCCCTGCCCCAGCATCCACCACCTGCTCTCTGTCTTGTGCCTTTGCTGGTACCTCCTAAGTGAGGTGGTGTGGGGCCAGGACCAGGGGCCACAGGGCTGGTGGCTGACTCAGTGGGGTGGGTTGGTGCTCTCTGTGTGTAAAAGGCCCTGGCATCACTGGGACCCGTGTGTTGGATCAGGTGGAGCCTGAGCTCGGTGGGCTGCTGGGGTCCTTCTAACGGGGTGGGGGCACTCGCAGGCTGAGGAAGATCGGAAGAACCTGACACGGATGCAGGACCTGATTGACAAGCTGCAGAGCAAGGTCAAGAGCTACAAACGCCAGTTTGAGGAGGCGGTAAGTGCCTGTCCCCACCACTGCTCTCCTGGGGCAGAGGACAGGGCTGCCTGGCCCAGGGAAGGGAAAGTGGCCCTGAGTTTGGCAGGTGGGGCTCATAGCCCGGTGTCCTGGCTGTGCCTCATGCACCTGCCTCTCCCCTCACCCCCTCCAGGAGCAGCAGGCCAACTCCAACCTGGTGAAGTACCGCAAGGTGCAGCACGAACTGGACGACGCCGAGGAGCGCGCGGACATCGCCGAGACGCAGGTCAACAAGCTGCGTGCCCGCACCAGGGAGGTCATTGTCTCCAAGGTAAAGCCCACACAGCTTTAGGGGGCAGCAGGGGAGGGGAAGGTAGAAAGTCATAGAATCTTTTGGGTTGGAAGATCAGCAAGTCCAAACCTTCCTCCAGCACCGCCAGGGCACCACTACCCCCTGTCCCTCAGCACCACAGCTCTGAAACCCCTCCAGGGATCATGGGGACTCCCAGCAACCCTGGAGGGAAGAAACTGCTCCTAATGTCCAACCTCAACCTCCCCTGGCACAACCTGAGGCCACTTCCTCTTGTCCTAGTGCTTGTTACTTGGGAGGTCAGGGGCTCCTGCTGTACCTGGAGCCAGAGGGGCTGCTGCACAGCCTGTGGCCCCATCCCATCCAGCCCTGCTCCCCTCCCCTTGCCTGCTGCTGTTGCTGGGACCAGCAGGGTGGTGCCTGCCCCATGCCCAGGCTCTCACCAAGACCTCCTGTTTGTTTTTTTTTTGCCAGCACGAGTAGCAGGAGCCTGGCCGCCTGCCCTGCCCCGTCCCTTTGCTGTCGGCTGGAGGCTCAGGGCTGCAACAGCCACCGCCAGCTTCACAGTGCCTGAATAAAGGTAGATCTGCCAGGAGTTGCTCCCTTGTGTTTGTCATGCGGTCGCCAGCTCTGCTGGGGGAGAGGTGGGGGGCAGGCTCAGGGCTCTGGGGACATCTTTCAGGGCAGGAGAGGCACAGGCCTCCCCTCTTGGCTCTGCTGCCCAGGGTTGCTCCCAGGGGAGCTTGGAAGAGCCCCTTCCACAGACCTCACCGAAACCATCACTCTAGGGGAGACCATACAAACCCTCAGTACGGTCCCGCAGGGCTGAGGGAGGGTCGGTAGAACCATAGCGAAAGGACTGCAAAGAAAGACATCTCCACTCATTTCTTTAAAATAGAGTTCTTTAATAGTTTCTATTTAATACGTTTATTTGCAGTTAGTAAATTGGCATTAATCAGGGCAGCACCAACCTCAGCAATCCCTGGGGGTAGTGCAGAAGTCTTTGTCAGGGACAGGGTCCCACCCCGTGAGCTCTCCCCAGCACCACGCTGACCCCTTCCTCCCCGTGCTCTCCATAAATAAGACAAAACAAGGATGAAGGACAGAGCTCTCTGGTCCCTCTCAACATGAGATTCATAGGGCAGGGAGAGAGGAGCCCACAGGAATGTGGCCCCAGCCCAAATGTGCCTGTGACCCTCTCTGCCCCCTCCTGCCCCATGCAGGTCCCTGGGGAGAGGAGCTGCTGCCAGGTTCTTCCCTCTGCCCTTCCCTGCCCCGGGTCCCCTCAGCCTCCTGCCTGGAGCTGGTGAGGAGCCAATGGTCACCAAGCTCTGGCTGCACGGAGCAGAGGTGTCCGGGAGCCAGAGGGCAGGGGGGGTGATGTCGGCAGCAACCGAGGCTGGGCAGAGCTTGGCCCCTAACAGCAAATGGAGGGGAAAATGAGACTCAGCAGGGTCACAGCAGCAAGGGGTAGATGTGCCCATTAACTAGACTATGGCAAAGGCATCCCTTAACTTAAAAGCCTTTTAATTTGAAGCATTTATTTTAAGTGTACATCTATTACAGTTAAGAAGAAGCAGATACACCAAAACCACAACTACCCCAAAACTGAAAAATAAAAACCAACAAAAAAAAAACAAACAAACACAGATGAAAAGAAATGAGCTCAGGGGAGGAAGGGGGTGACCTGATGGAGAACAGAGTTGCAGCTGCCAACACGAGGGGTGCGAGCAGGGCGACAGACTGGGAGCAGAGCCGAATCTGCCCAGGGGATTTGGCCCCCCAGGGAGGGCCAGAGGATCCCCAGGAGCTCCAGCGAGGCTCCACCTTCCTGCACAAGCTCAGCAGCTCTGGCTGCCCCCCAAGCAAAGTGTTGACTGCCAAGTCCAGGGCAGGACTGAAGGGTGAGACAAGTGAGAGAAGGGTGACTTCTGGAGAGCAAGTCCTGCATGAGGGGCTGGGGACCTCGTTCCCTCACCCAGGCCAGGGAGCCTCAGAGCAGGCTCCATTCTGCTGGCAACACTTAAGAGACAACACAGCACAGCTCTTGGACATCCTTGCTCCCCATCCCTCTCCAGAGCCTGGACAGAGCTGAAGTCATCAAATAAGTTAAAGTTTTTTAAAAAGTCAGATGTACATTTCAAAGAAATCTGGTTTCTTTTAACTGGAAGATGGGTAGGTTTTTTTGTTTTGTTTTTTTTTTATTTAAAAGCAGTGGCTCAGGACTTCAGACTGTATTTCATTCCTGGGAATGTGACTGTCTTGGAGCAACACCATTAAGATTGGTGAGCAGCAGGGCTTAGCCAAGGGGACTGCCAGAACCCCATCCCCCTTTCCCAACATAGCCTACAAAGTTACTTTCAACCAGGAGTGTTTATTCCCAGTATTTAACACATTCTGATTAAAATAGATCCAGGAAAAAAAAAAACAAAACTGACATCTCCAGTAAATATTGCACTTCAAGATTTAACGTGTGTTGATATTAAGGACTGAAAGCAGAGACTGACATAAGACTTCCAGGCGTAGGAGGTTAGCATCAAGAGCAATGGTCCTTAAAAGGGTTTTAAAACCAGATTAGTTACCCAAGAAGGGACAAGCCATAAGTTTAAAAAAAAATTAGTACATTTTAATGCTAGTGCTCCATGAAAAAGCCAACCCCTGTTGGGATTCCACCACTGCTGAAATGTCTCTGTTCTCTGCAGCATTGTAGGACACCTTCAGATGGGAAGGATCTGCAGGAAAGGCAGCAGGAGCAGAGGGTCCCCTAATGCACAGACAGACAGATTTAGTACCAAATGATCCAAAAGTCGATGGTAAAGAGGTGACTGGAGCTAGGGCTCTCAGGAATTAAAAGCACACGCGCACACACACACACTCTAACCAAGCCTAAACCCCCCATTCCAAACCCCAACAGAAGAGTTGCACCCAAAGGAGTCCTGGTGGTGGCTCTCCAGGTGGCTGCTGGGCCGGGGTCTCAAGTCAGACCGGCTCCTCCAACCTCACATTTGGAGGATAATTTCTGTGCTTTTTGACCTGCTAATTCTGGTAGCCATGAAAGAGCACAACCCAATTGGCACGTACAGAGTATCCTCATCCATCAGCAAAAACATCTCTGACCAGCCCCGCTGGACAGGCAGAGGAAAAAAAAACAGAAATAGAGAGGCTGGTCCTTGCAGGTGATTATTTTTATCCCAGAACAACTGGAAGATACATCCCTGAATGTGTTGCCCAGAGAGCTTCCAAAGTCTCATCCGTTCAGAGATCAGAGGTGGGGGCCGAGGGGGGGCTGGGGTTTTGACAATGCAGTAACGCTCCGCGGTTCCAAGCCGCACACACACACACACTACACAGCGTATCCCTGAAAATCCACGGGCTGCGAGGTACCCTCCAAGCGCTGTCCATCAGAAGCCAGAGCCAAGAATTACTCCTCGGAAAAGTCTCTGTCAATGTCCATGTACGCCTCGTCGATGTAGCTAACTATGGCACAGGGGGAGGTCCGGTCTGGACTGAGCAGTATAGATACAGTCTCTTTCCAGTAGGTAAAACTAATACATGAGCTCTGTAAAAGGAGATGAAGAGGCTGGTTAGTGTGGTCTGCAGCCAGCAACATGCAGAACAAGACATGTCCCAAAAGGGGGACAGCAGAGAGATGAAAAATCAGAGTCATCAATTGTTTTGGTTGGAAGAGACCTTTAGATCGTGGAGTCCAACCATTAACTCAGCACTGCCAGGGCACCACTAACCCGTGTCCCTCAGCACTGCATCTACACGGCTCTGAAACCCCTCCAGGGATCATGGGGACTCCACCATCTCCCTGGGCAGCCTGGGCCAGGCCTGGACAACCCTTTTGAGGAAAAAATTTTCTCAATGTCCAGCCTAAACCTCTCCTGGCACAACCTGAGGCCATTTCCTTTTGTCCTGTCACTTGTTCCTTGGGAGCAGAGCCCAACCCACCCTGGCTCCAGCCTCCTGTCAGGAGCTGTCAGAGCCAGAAGGTCTCCCCTGAGCCACCTCCTCTCCAGGCTGAACAACCCCAGGTCCCTCAGCTGCTCCTCACCACACTTGTGCTCCAGCCCCTTCCCCAGCCCCTCAAAGCCCTTCTGGGAGTGAGGGGCCCAAAACTGACCCCAGGATTCAAGGTGTGGCCTCCCCAGTGCCTAGTCACTGCTGGCCACACCAGTGCTGACACAAGCCAGGATGCTGGTGGCCTTCTTGGCCACCTGGGCACAAGCTGGCTCATCGCTACGATTGATTCTTGCTATGGTACAAGAACCACATACATTTTCTAAGCAGGTGCTGTCTTTATCCTTGTTGAGGTAATGCTGTTGCCAGAATCGCAGGAGACTGTGGAAGTTGTTCAGGATGAAGCCCGGGTATTTTTCTGTATATTCCATCTGTTGCAAAGTGCGCAGATAAAAAGGTAGCTTGTCTTTCCTTCGGGCCAGCATGAGGATAACTAAACTTGTGTTCAAACAACTGACGTTTTCCTAGGAGTAAAAGTGACAGAGTAGGTCAAGCATCAGTGACAACAACAGCAGCAGCAAGGTGTCAGCTGTACGTACACACGTCCTTACAAAAGGTGTTGGTGGTGAGCAGGCAGAGGAGGTGCTCCTACACTTATGGGGATAGAAGGGACCTAAGTCTCCAAGAGAAGCCAGTGCCCTCCCTGCTCTCAGCCCCGTTCATCACTACCCGGTGTCATCAAGGTAAGCACAAAGCTGCTGTCAGCTCTTTACCTGTGTAAGTGTCTGTACATGGATAATATTAATGAGACGGAAGAGGAAGGACATTCTCATGGACATCTGGGACATATACGACAACAGGCGGCACTCTGACAGGACTTCTGCAACTGCAGCGAGAAGAAAAAGACACTCATCAGGTGCTTAAAGCCCAGACACATCGGTCCAAGCAATACGGCAGGTTAAGAACTGGTGCTTAGACTGCAGCAACGAACCTGCAGGGTGGCATTTCTCTGTCTAAACCCAACATTTTCAAAGCCCAGACTTAAAATAACCATTATCACTACCAAATACACCCCCCCCGGCCTCCCTTTTCTTATTCCTTACCTTTAGCATCAGACTGATTCTCAAATCGGTCCAGGGACAACGTAATGCAGCGAACAAGCATGTTCGAGTCAACCAATGAGCTGTTGATCTGATTTAAAAATACCTGGAACTGAAGAGAAATACATTTTAGTGTTGAATTAAAAAAAAAATAAAACCAAAGAGAAAACTTCACCCTCCATGAACACAGACAGTCGAGGTCTGACAGAGCAGAGTTTCCTACCCTTCTCAGAATGGGTATGGCCAAGAGGTGCCTACTGAACCAGTCACGCTGTTGGCACAAGGGGAACAGGCCAGAGAACCCAAGTAGGAAGAGTTATGAATGAAGTTTGGAGAGCAGGGCAACGACCTCCAGAATTTTGATGGGAAGAGAGTATTTCTTAAAGGTTGTTGGAGAAACCACCCTGAATTCTGAGCACAAGCACCTAAAACACACACCTCAACATAAAGCTTCGCAGATAATCCCCCCTTTCCTTCAGAAACAGAGAGCTTGGTTCTGAATGCCAAAACACTCGGGGTCATCACCCTGTTACCACCTCTGCCAGGCCTGCCTCCCCCTGCCCAGGCCAACGCTGGCACTGCGGGCTGACCAACGGGCCCCTGTGGCAAGTACCTTAAAAGACTATGGAACAGAAAAATGCCACAAAGTCCCGGCACCACTAAAAGCTTGTGAAGCTGCGTCACGGCAGTCGGGCCAAGATTTCATGCAGTTTGTTTTGACACAGCTGCTGGCCTCCAAAGTTCCTCTGTGTTCTCCTACAGTTATTTTGTCGCAGCAGACAGCGCTAGGGAAGAACACCGTGAGGGACTCGTGCAATGAGAATTAAAAAAAATAAATAATAAACCTAGATCAATAAACAGGAAGCACACACAAAGTATAAAGACAGATTCTCTAGAATGCCTTGAGTTCATTTACCAGAAAGCAAACTGCAATTAAATGCACCTTTCTTTTAAATACATCTCTGCTTCTATTCTCCAGGGTCTGCCAGACCTGACAGTAACCACAGAAAAATTAATGTAAACAAGAGTATGAAGTCTCTCAAAACCTACCCAACAGCTGACACTGTGCACACAGCACACGCACAGAGAGCTGCCCACTCCTGATTGACAAACTCAACTAAGTTTTACAGGCAACTACATCAGCCACAACCTCTTAGTATGTCTCTAAGTTCAAAAACAAGACCTGTCTTTCTGCAGTACCAAATATTAATGACTATTTTAAGTCATCTCCACAAAGAACCCCCTGCCAAGCTCCAGGAAAAGATTTTTTGGAGCTTGTCTCCACATCCACAACTACCAGCTTAACCCAAAGCCCAGCGATTTCACAGCAGAGGTTCTGCCATCTTTGAGCCCTGCCAATCATGTAACAGGGCAATGTTTTCTGGCTTCCTGACTGACTCAGAGCAGCTGGGAGCACCTCAAAACCCAGTGTATGCAGCAACACATGCCTGGGGAGAGACACTGGCAGCTCTCTCCATAGTGTTTATTGTGCACCAAGCTCAACGATCACACCAAAACCAGCAAATGAATCCGAGCTTCTTAGTGCTCTGCTCGGTTCGAAGAGCCTGGAGCCTGTAATTTAACCCACTGGGGATGGCTTCTGCAAATATTTACCTTCTCATCTGTGTTGATGTACTTGTTGAACCTCTTGAACGCATCGATATTGAATTTCATCAGTTCTCCCAGAAGGTCAAAGTAACTCTGAAGCACATCTCGTGATTTGCACTCACTGTCAACAATGCAGTAGAGAATATGCTGGCAGGGGAGGAAAACACGTTATTGCCACAGTTTAGCCCAAGCCAGCAGTACAGCAGACTCGGATTTAATCACCATTTCAAGAGCTTATCTGCAGGTTTAGTTCTTAGATGACAGAAATAAAGACAATTCGGATGAGTCTCCTGTGAAACTAACTTGCCCGTGATGAAGGCTCCCCAGTGGTGAAGGCTCCCCCCACACTGGGCTGCCACAAGCAGAAATCACAAGTACTTCTCAAAAATTGCCCTATTCCCTGTCAATATTGAACATTCCATTTTCACCCCCTTTTGAATCCATGATAGATAAATCCTTCTTGATTGCCACAGGTTACAGAGGAAGCTTGACATATACTTCCTTACCTCCAGGAGTCCTCTCTTTAGCAGGAACATCTGGTCTGCATAGGAGGTGGTGCCTCGCAGAAAACTTTCGACTGCCCTTGCTTGCCAAAACCTGAGAAATGGAAGAAAATAGGTTTTAATTTTGGAGCAAGGGGAGTATTCTATCACAATTGTAATTTATATGAGGTTTCCTGCTTCATTCCAGTCTGAAACTGGAGTCAGCCCTGTCAATCTTGCAGAACAACACCAACCATACTGCGTACGAGGCCCAACACAAGCTTTGGTGCCCTCCCTCACCTGCTCTGTCACTCCACCCACGTGCAAAGCAGCCAGAGCTTTTCACAGCTTACGATTTTCGAGCACTTTCAACTGCTAGGAGCTGTATGAAAAGGCAGCAACTTCCCAGTCAGCACCTTACAGTACAAGGTCAACCCACCTGAAGGAGGATTCGGCTGGTTCCTTCTTCATGACTTGAAGCAGCCTGGTCAACAGACCTCTCTTCCCATCACAGACAAGACTCCTAGAGCACGTGAAGAAATTACAGCATGAGTGGAAGGGTTGGCGAGCACGGTACCCTGGAGAACACTGAATCTGGCCTCTCCTTCAAAGCTTTTCACCATCAAAATCCCAAGATGCAGTACAAATAACCATTAAGCCTCATTACTAGTTCTACCAACAGAAGAGTTCACCCTCACTGCCTTTGGCAAACAGCTGCAATACCTGCAACACGACTTCCAAATAATTCCTCAAGAGAAATTAGTCATTTTCTCTCAAAATTTTAATGATTTCACAAATATCCATTCAGAGCTTGGAGGAATTCAGATATTAGGAAAAAAAAATATACCACATTTGGGCTTAGGAATGAAAGAAAGACATCTGTTTTGCTCAACAAATGTAAAGGAAGCTACAAGTTCTGTATAGGAGGCAGAGTATAGAAACCAAGAGGCCACATGAGGTAGCCTTCTGTGTGTACTAGTAGAAGTATAGAGGCTGTAGAACTGCAACGCTGCTTGTATTAAATACCATCTGCAGCAGCCTATCTACTGACAGTGAGCTTGTGCAGAACCAATGCCAGAAGAAAAGCAACACGGGAACAAAATGCTCATGGTGAAAAAGGAAGCCAGTTTAGGCCAGAAACGAAGTAATGTTGGCTGTCTGGCTGCACAAACCATCCCACGGAGGTAGGACAAGATGCTTCGAGTGGGTCGTCTCCACTCAAAACACAACCTGGTGTCACCATACTCAGCACAAGCAGCAGCTTCAAGACTCTGTACTGTACCAGCAGCTCTACTGGGCAGCCAACAGCCAGCTGCCAAAGCCCTCGTGGGAAGCTGTTTTCCTGCAGCACACCAAGTCTGTTCTTACTAACACAAGAGAGAGGAGAAACTCTGCAGGCTGGAAAAAGCTGTTTACACCCCTGAACCGCTTCCTTTCAGTGCACTCCCAACGGGGTGGATTTTGCTCCCTGAACACTTAATCCTTTTCCAACAAAGCCAGAAAGTACCCGTGCTTAAAAGGGAAGGATCTGAGAAGCAGACACTGTTTCTTCCCAGTTAGGCACAGTATTATGGTAATCATTACCATTTAGAAATCCTCTTAGAGAACCCCCTTCTGACGCGAGGTAGATCTGCTCTGTGCAGAGCACGTCCCTGCTGATACTCTGGGAATACTCTGGCAACTAAATTCTGCAAACAGTGTTTCACCTTGTGAGGTTTGTACATGAGAATCGTGTATTAAAGAGCTTATTAAATCAAAACAGTCAATCTATCAGGTACTCAAATACAGCAGTAGAGGATTTGTAAGTGGTTTAACAAGTTAATTTAGTTTCTTCTAGCTAATAGCTGCTCTTAAAGACTCCAGACACACTTAGATCTGTTTATGCAGCTTTGAAATGGACATTACAGGTGCACAGACTGCTCCTGAATCTCAAAACTAAGATTTATTAGTAGCAACAATTCATGCATTAGACGGATCACTGTTTCTTTTCCAGGTCTGTCTGCAATGTCTGTAGTGAGAAAGGCCAGACAAACAGGCAGACCGAGCAAGTCTGGACCAAGAACTCAAGCCCCACTAGATCACTCGTGTTTTTAAAGCACCTTACTCTAAGCACGACCACGCTCTGGATTTGCCAATGACTGTGAATATCATACAAACCTAGACACTGCCTGCTGAAATATGTCACTGAAATGAGAGCAAGTGTGGTGGACAGAAGGACCTCAAAACGGGTGACATGAAGCCTCCAGTGGAAGTGCTGGCGAAACACCAGGAGCCACTGACCCAACTCACCTGTCTGTGTTGACAACGGCATCCACCTCAGGGATGTTGGCTTTATGGGAGATCGCGCTCAGCTCATTGAGTTCTTGGCTGTTTAAAAGGAGATACTTGTTCCTAAAGCAAGAGAGTTGGGGATCAGGGGGGGCAGAAACCAGGATGAATTCAGGAGGCAGACAAGTGTGCAATTCCACGAAGAGTAAAGCCACGAGGGCTGCAGGCCTGGGCAATCAGCTTCCACCTCTCTGGCTCTTCACAGCCAGCCACACTCCACACCACCCCCCAAGCACCCTCCCAAGGCAGGCCAGCTGCTGCTGCTTTGAAAGCCTCTGCCAAAATATACCCAATGCACGTTTTGACACTGACCAGCTGAGATTGGGGTTCTCTGCTCACCCCTTCAGGACCTTATGGCTTGTTTTGTAAATATCTGCTTCCAGATAACGCTTGTTTTGATTAAAAACTCACCAGCATATTGCTGAATTTAAGACTTAAATAGGAAACTTTTCCACAATTTATTACAGGTTTTCTCTGCCTTATAGTGACCATGGTCTTTCCTGGTAATAAATCTCAGCAGAAACTGAATAAAAGTAATCCTGCTAGTTTATTACGCTGAGCACACTCTGGAAATCTTTACACACTTCATGAAATGTAGAAAATGGAACAGAAATGGAGATAAAACTAAGGAAGCTGCAGGAAAATCGTTATCAAATACTGAACTTTCAATACTAAAAATCCACTGACTTATCTGTGAACTGAATGCAGAACAAGTCTGACAAAGTAGGTCCCTTTGATGGACCCCCTGCCCAATGCCAGCCTGCTCCTTAGAGCCCTCCTACTTCCAAGTGCTCGGAATCAAGCAGCAAAGATGCATTTTCAGGAAAGCTAAGGGAGCAGGGGATGCAGTGATGGGTGTGAGGGTGTGCAAAGAGAACTTAGGCATCAAAACATAGCAGCTACACAGAAAATAAATTATTAGACCAGAAAGGTGATGGGGATGCCTTCTTGCTTCAAACACTATCTTCCAGATTAGTGCCCACTGAGGCTGTCATGTGAAGCTTCTGGATCAACATCTGGATCAACAGGTTTCTGTAATGAAAATACGGCCTCTCTCTCCATGCAATAAACAGTTCCACAAGCTTGTTGTACACACAGTTTTACTGAAGTTAGTATCAGTACCCAAGTACTTGTGCTTATCTTGTCCTCAGCTAACTCAGCTTATCTGTCATTGCATAGAAAGCTCGTGTCACTGTTTGTTTAAAATCCCCAACCAGATTCCACACATTCCACTTGCTCACACGTTAGAGCTGAAAGCTGTTTTCTCTCTCAACAAGTCTGAGATCTTTGTAGGAACATCTTCTAAAGAGATTTTATTGGAAAACTTGGAGTGATTCCTGGGCAAACAGTGTCTGGCGTGGAGGATTTACAACAGGTCAGCCTTCCCCTGAGGTTTACAGTATGTCCAGCAGCTCCCCATTCTTAAAGCTAATCAAAAAGGCCAATGCTTCCAATATTAATATCTAACAGTACCAGATAAAACCTACACAGAGCTACCACCCTGGCTGGAGCTATGACTGGCTAGGCAAGAAGTGCAAGATGCCCCAAATGCAGTAAGCAACAGGACACCACCTTGCAAGGCTGAAGTGCAAGATGTGATTCTACCGGTCACAGAGCCACAAGTAGCTCTGCATCAGCAGTACAGCATGAAAAAAACAAACCCCAAGCCCACTGCATTCACCGCCCAACTGCTCTGGCAGACTCAACCTTCATAAGTTTGCTTTTTGAAGGGAAACAGAAGTCTTCTTCCTATCTCCAAACCCAGGTTTCAAAAGGCAGCGGACAAAGAATTGTCCCCCTAACATTTTCCCATGCAGTTAAATCAGGTCTTCTCCACTGCGGGCATTTCAACAGCATTCCTGCCTTCCCAGCCTTTTGACAGAGTAACCGCTTTGGAGGTACACTGCCTGTCACCCTGATCTTCCAACAGCCTTTGTTTCATGCTTGTTCCCCTCTGAATTAAACCTGAACGTGTCCTCACAGGGTACACGTGCTCTCGTGAGCACACTGGCTCGCTACCAACTCCGAGGGAGAGACAGATAAACAGCATCTTGAAAGCTGCCTCCTCATTTCTTCAGCCAGAAAATGTTAACTTATATAAATGTTTCAGTTCGTCTCAACATGAAGCAAAATGGGCTATTTTTAATCATCAACAGACATACTAAGACATGCCCACTGGAGAGCACAGCCTTTGCATTTTCATAGCAGGAGCTGGCAGGCACGTGAACATCCGAATCGAGTCTAAGGACAGGACAATGTTCCATTCAGAGCCAGCACTGTGCTTCAGACACCCGCTCTACCTGCACCCAGCCAACCACCACCGCCCAGCCACCATCTACCACAGCGTTTCATACTCACTCATGGTGATCACTAAAGCTCTGAAGAAGCCTCAAGAATTGTATCTTTAAAGTAATGTCCTAGAAAGAGACAAGAAAGGTCAAAAAATTTTGCTTTAGTATTTTTGGGTATCGTTAGTTACCAAGCTGAACTGAAACCCCATCCAGATCAAACCCACTGGACAGCAGAGCAAGGGACTTGCTGAGAGAGGAGGCTGCACTTTGCAGGCTTCCCAAAATACAACAGAAGTAGAAAGTGCCTCCATGCCTGCGCATGCAACAGTTCATTTCTTCTCACTGCAAAGGCAAAAAAGCTCATCCCTGTGTTAATTAAGAACCTCTAGACTGGAAAGCAACCATAAAACACCCACAAAACAAACCAACCAACAACAAAATAACCCCCCCAAAAAACCTGTGACCCATCCTGTGTTCTGTGCTTCTCCTCACCAAACCCACCAGGCACCATTTCCAAAGTCTTAGTTGTCTTCTACCTTTGGCCTCCAGGGACCACAGAATTTACCCCCTTCCCAGTTCCCAAACTTGGAAAAAGGGGAGAGGCTAAACTGCCCTCTGCTAAATTGGCAGCATGAGCTGAAGAAAAAGGCTTAAGCACAAGCAATAATTCACAAACCCCCGGGTGCCACCAGATCAAGTCATTTATTATACCAGCACCCAGTTACTCAACAAAACCCAGAACTACAGACCAGGATAAAAATCCAGTGTGGAATTCTTAGTTACTCACTGGGCTACAATCACAATTCTGATTGTGTCCGTGCAGAACAAGGGCTGACGCCGAATGCTTTCTCCAGATCAGTTTGTCAAACAGGTTGTTGAGGCCAGGAATCAGTCTGAACTCTGCTATCATTTTATGAACCTGAAAAACAAGAGAAGTGCAGAGTCATCTGCTGCAGCCTCGAACACGGATATAACATGGTCTGGTCAACAGATGGGCACATTTACACCATCCTCTGCCACGGGAAAGAGTGAATTCCTTTCCAGGCAGTACGTGTCTGCATTAACACGTGCACTACCTGCAGTGTACCACTGGAGCAGTTTCCATTTGGCAGGTGTAGACAGAAAACAGACTTTGTGGGAGAACGCCGTTAGCTCGCGCCCCAGTTAACCTCTGAGAGCAGCTCTGGACATTGGGAGGTCACTCAGCACACTGAAAATACAGCTCTACCTAACTCCTATGCATCACAAAGTTAAGCTGTGAATATTCTGCTGCCAGTCATTCCCTGAGCATCCTTTGCCTTTCCAGTTCAGGCAGCTGAAGCTGAGGTGGTCCTCTGAGGACAACACACACTATCAGTACTGCTCCTGTGGAAGTGACCCAGGCAGGAGTTGGGAGCAAAGCAGAGTCCGGCAGTAACACAACCTCACTGCAGCTCAACTGATGCTCCTTCAGTTCAAGGGGAAGTTGAACTTCTGTAGAGAATGCCCAGAAGAGATGAAAATGCCAAATGACTGAGGTTTATTATCAGCCTGCCTGCCACTCTAGGGTGCAGCACCTCAAGCCAAGTTTGAAACAGACTACAGAGTTACGCTGTGAAAAAGCCACTCAAGTTGGTGTGAACAGCTCTTAACACCCTCAGTCCAAGCTTTGATACTTTTGATGTAAGTAATTTGGAAGATGAAGAATACAAGGAGAAGAAATAGAAAGTGGGCCTCTCCTCAGCTCTTGGCCTGTGACAAGCAGCATCCCTTGAGATGTGGTGCAAATGAAAAACCACCCGTGATCGAGAACCCCAACAAGCTGTAAAAATTAAGTGCCCAAAGCAGTAATGGACACATGCCTTAAAATCAAGTCACCTAAACAGTAGCACAAGATGTTTCTGAGATACAGAATTATACCCTGCAGTATTTCAAGCAGATCACACTCCCTTTGGTTCTGTTTCCTCCAATACCTGAGCAATCAAAACTATCTGAAGCTGATGCTACTGCCTTTCACTCTTACTCTTGTACACAGCATAGCTGGTGGCCTTTTGCATTCCTCTTGGCCGTAGCCACCATCCCTCCTGTCAACATGGGAATCACATTCCCACTGCCAGGCATCTCTGACTATCCCAGCTCCCCCTCACCACCCTGACAGACTGCAAAGCTCGGGGTCATTTGCTGCTCCCTTTCTTTAAAAGGCTCTTGGACACTTTGATCTCGTCACAACCCTCCAAGAAAAGCAGCTCTGAGAAATCTCTCTGAACAAAGCACTCCCTGCAGTCCCCCCCGGCCCTCGGTGGCCGTTGTGACACAAGCACAACGATGAAACCAAGCATGAGAGCTGCCTGCGAGAGCCTCAGCCCCTCACTAAAGGAGGGGCTGTCTCCACTCGTCGCTGAACTCCTGCATCTGCTTCTTGCCACATGCACCATAATCTGCCTATTCCAAGTGATCCATCTCTAATTTCAGATAAGTTTCCTTCTAGTTTGCTAAACCTCCATTCTCACCTGACAGATGTGGCTGCATGACAAAGCTCCTGATGCAGTCCCTGCCTTTGGACCATGCACTGTCTCAGACCCCAAACTCATTACAGCTACTTAGTCCGGGAATGCCAAGATTATATTCATCCTTCAAACTCAACTTTGGCTTTTCCCTGCTGCTGCCCAGCTTCACATGAATTGCTCTGTTGCTTTCTCACCACTAAAACTACTCCAGGCTCACACACTGTGCACTGTGTCTCCCTGCAGCAGGAGCAAGTCCATCAGCTGGGTACTTTTCACCACAACACAGACCCACAAGACAAACCTGCATTGAAACACCACTTATCCCCAGCAGCACGGCCACCCCCAGCAGGGTTCTGCCAATATACAACCAGTAAGACCCTCTGGCTGCTCAGACTGGATGACTGATGGTACAGATCCTGTGCTTTTATTCCCCCAAAGAAAGAGAGATCCCACCAAGCAGCTGCAATGCTCATCAGGGCCAGAGCTACTGCAGATGCTGCCATTCCTGGCTCGCTGTGGCTTTCCACACACAACAGCTCAGCTCTAGTTCTTAATCCAACTGCCTCTCAGGAAGGGGAAGGGATTTGCATCTGCCACACAGGTCTGAGAACTTTTATGTAGATTAAGGAATGAAGGATCTAGCACGTGTTTGGAAAGCAGTGGATTTTCCAGAAAGAGCTGGCTCTGGGTAAAAAGTTTGTAGAGAATGAAGTAACTCAAGTCTTCAAGAATTCCGGTTCCAGTGCTGAATCAGTGCTGGAGAAGAAGTGAACTCCATGTCAGCTTCATCCTTAGACAGCTTCACCATTTGCATGGGGGCAGAAGTAGCAGAGGAAGAATAAAGAGCTCTTTTCCCAGGAAATTTAAAGACACACACACAAAAAGTAGTAATAAATCAGCCTCAAAACTATTTCAGCAGCATACTTTCTACCCTGTCACACCTGACAGTAACACACTAGAACTGACCCAGGGATGTAAGGAAGCCAGAACCTCCAGCTCCCCAAACAGGCAGCAGCAGGATGAGTGCGAGCTGCAAGGAGTTGCTGCAGTAGCTATAAAATAGCAGTCTTGTGGGGAAATTAGGCAGCAATAAATTATCTGGACTTGATACAATGGGAAAACAAAAGTCCTCCTACCAGATCCCTGGTCTGGTAGTTCCAGTTATGTCTTGGGCTTTTAAAAAATGTTATTTTCTGCCCACTAGAATCAGTACTTCTATAAAGAATGAGAACAGGATTGAGTTTCTTATGGCAGTGACTGTGGTTTCTGCCAGAATCGCTCTTTTCCTCTGGTTAGAGGAAAACCCAGAATCTATTTATTTCTTTTTAACGCTCAGTATCCACTCGTAGGTTCAGAATGAGGAGGTTACATTATGTTTGAAACTGTACTGCTGCTGCTCTTCTATTTGAAATCCAGATTAAAGATATTTAAGTGTTTGGGACTCCTAAACAATGGGAGGTTATGAGCAACAAACAAAATATTCAAGATAAACGTGCTCAAGCAACAGCCTCCCAACACAGTTATTCTTGCCTAATACAACAGCTTTTTGACAACTCAGAACAATTTGATCCTCCTCTCTAGGGCATCCAAACATCCCTGCGATCCCAAGCTGCTCTGTTGAGCTGAGCTAACTGCCAACGCTGGAAACCTGTCCAAACTGCACCAACAGATTGCTTTTCTTTTCCCTTCACATATGTTTTTGAGCCGTTTAAATCAAATGGCAGCCAAGCTGTGGTGACTGGCTGTCCCCAAACCTCTGTCAGGCAGGGAGTAAGGTATTTTTCAATTCAAAAGCAAGGAATGCAAAAGGAAGAGGCGAGTGGGGTTTCTAGGCAGCACTGAGGTGTATCCTCCAGGCTGAGGGTTTATCAACACGCTCAGATTCCCTAGACACAGCAACTTAACACAAAAATCACCCTTTCACAAATCACCCCAGAAGTTTGCAAAAGTGAAAGCAATTAGAGAAGGGGGAGTCCTGGAGGGGCTCAATCCCAACAGGTCAGCAGCACCCCAGGGTGGGAAGATGGCCTGGCTGCAGCTCCCGCAGCACCCAGGAGGCATCTTCCTGCCTCCATCCTGCAGCACAGCAGCAGCTCTGCAGACTGACCACCCCCCACACGCTGGGCAGCACAGCTCGGGCCAAGCCCTGCTCAGCATCTCGCTCCGGTCTCAGCAGTGAAACACTGCTTGTTTGTGTCACTGCAGTGACAGGATTTGCCCAGCTTTATTCCTTGAGCTTTGCCAGTCACGTTTCTGTGTCCGTGACCTAATTAATGAGCACTTAGGTTTAAAGAGACACCAACTTCTGCATCTGGGATCGTTCACAAGCGCTCACCTGATTCCTTTGTCTCCCCATGAGCAGCACGCAGAGAACATACAACACCTCCAGCTTATACATGATCTCGTGCATGATCTTCATGGACTGTGGAAGCTGGGTTCGTGTTGAGGTGTTGGCCAATCCACTTTCATCTGAAGACTCTGAACAAGATAGCAAACGTGTGAGCCCGAGGCAACTTCAACAGGAAAGGATTTGCTACAGTTATTACTCTCACACTGAAACCAATGCAGGTGTAAGACCATCACATCTGCTTGAATCTTCTGCTCAGATGAAGGTAGCTATGGACAACAAATAACCAATTTAAATGCTCCGGAAGTGAAAAATAGCTGGAACTTTAGAGAAGATAGAATTAGCTTCTTTTTTTTTGAAATTATTTGACTATTCCATAGTAAATTAAATGGCATCATCTACCTAAAATAAGCTGGATCACCTCTGTGAATTAATAGACTACTGCACCAGAAAGGACATGGTGAGATTATCAGAAGTATTTACTATTAGTCTGCTTCCATTCCATACCTCAGTACCAGTATACCAAGGCCACAGTTAAACAATTTTCATAGCCCTATCTAGGATTACACTGCTAAGGGCAGAAATGGGATAGAACGTGCCACGATCACAAGCAAAAAGCACAACAGAAACCACAAGTGACACAGAGAAAGTAAATAAGGACACGGTGAAACCTGTGGGCTGCAGCTCTTTACACAATACGTGACTAAGCGACCGAGCGCCCTGCCACAGCATAGCGTGAGTGCTTCTGGAGCCCCTGGGAAGAAACAGTCGCTAGGCAAACACACCAAGGAACGAAACCATCAAAGCATGAAGGGCCCAGACACCACCTCTGCCTCCGAAGTCCCTGAGCCACAAGCCCTTGGTGACTGAGGCAGTATCCTGGGAAAGCACAGTGAGGTGTGCTTGTTTCTGATGTTGTGGGTCAAGAGCTGTGACTGGGCAGGTTTCACCGCAGCAAAACCTCCCTGGGAGTTCTGTTCTGCAGCTCCCAGGAGGTTGGGGTGTATAGAGGTACGCGTGACGAGCTGCTGGAGCATTCGCCTATTTCAGTTTGTGGGTGTTTTCACAAGTTTTAATAATTGCTACAATGCTAATGAAGCTGGATACGGAAAGAAGTTTTCCAAAGAAGCACAGAAGCAAAGGTTTAGATATCAAAATTTGGGGATAATTCTCAGACTACTGAGGACTCTGAGTTATAAAAGACATACAAAAAAGAAACCACACGCTTGCTTCAACACATTTTCCTAAGGTTGTATTAACACTTCCATATGCTCACCTGGAACAACTGGGTTTTTCCCCACAGTTAACTTGCAAAAAACCAAAAGATAGTTCCAGGAAAATACAATAAGGGACCCCATGCTTGATACAAAGTATTTGGACCTAAAGCCTAAATTTTTATAGCAAAATGCTGAAGTCAGCTGGGTGTTAACTGTACTACTCCAGAGGAGGTTACAGCGTTACCTGGCCATGCAAAGGGCACAGTTTGCTGTAGGACATTTCCTTCTGCTAACTTGAGCTCCTAAGAAAACAATCAGTGCTACACAAGAACATAACAGGAGGCAGGCCTAAATGCTGACACGTCAGTGAAAAGGGGAATTGACTCTGGTCAAAAAGCAACGCTTGGCAAGCACTGCAGAAGGTCACGATACACATCAGCCAATGCCGGGAGAGGAAAGGACCCCAGGTACCTGTACTGCTCTGCTCTGCCTCTTCGTTAGCCACTCTCATCAGTGCATCAAGTACCAGTGCGTTGTCCAGCCAGGTGTACCACTCCTCCAGCTCCTGGAGGAAGCTGGAAGTACCTGTTGTTTCAGACACCTTCCGCGTTGCCAGTTTGCACAATCGCTCAATGAAGCCTGGAATATTCAAAAGTGTAGCTGAAAAAAAGAAAAATAATATTTTATTATGATTTAGGATCGTGAACACAGGAGTCATCAAATCATCTATACCACAAGGTACCAAAACATCTACATCAGAAGAGAACACAGAAACAAACCCCATCGATCCAAAGATGGAAAAAGTCGTCACACTTCCCTGTTAAGGGCTGGAAGAGATTGTACATACCCTGGGCATAATTCAATCAGTGCTAAACTGGTTTGTGTTGGACTTACACTGGAGAAAAATTAGTACTACCCTGCTCCAACTGCTTGTTTCTGGCCAATTCCCTTTTGCTGGCGCTGCTGTTTTCCAGTCCACAGTGAGTCAGTGTCAAGGAACTGACCTGGCTGAAAATTAAGGTGGCAGAAAGAAAGCAGCAGCCCTTGGAAGGCAAAGCTCCACCCCCCCCTTTCCTCTGGGTGATGCTACCGCCTTTGCTTTGCCTCCTGTGGCATTTGTCTCCCAGCAAACTGAACTAGCTCCACTCAGTAGCTGTTAGCTTTTGATGTTCTAGCTTCCTGAGTTAGTTCATCGTGGAGGAAACCAGCCGGGGCACACAGGGCAGCAGCCCCAAATCAGAAGGTTTTGACTGTTGTGGAATTGCACCCTGAGAATCAGCAGTTCAAGGACAGAAGTCACTGGTGTGTAAAATGTTTGGGGGGCTCTGGGAGGTGCTGGAAGCTGCATTTTGTCCTGAAGTTTTTACAGAATAATTACAGAACGTGTTTATTGCAGATACACGGCTAAGTCCTTACCTCACTACAACAAATTATTTTAAACCTCTCAGTTCATTGGAGTGGGCTGAAATGCCAGAAACTACCTCACCTCATTATCAATACCACTGAAAACTACAAACCAAGTCTCATGAACAGCAAAGACTCTTTCCAGGAAACTGCTGGAGGAAAGCAAATAAAGAAAAATGCTTTCTAAGAACACTCATGGTACCCTCTAGGAACATACACTACAGACTGGACACCAAGAGGAGGGAAACTACCCACTGGTGAGATTCTTCTGCCTTTGTTCACAATAAAACTATTACCTTGATTAATTTCAGCTCGAGAAGGACCCAAGTTTTTTTTCTGCTGGGCATTTTTGGCAAGAAGTGTGTGCTTGTCATCGCTCCCTGTGTCCAGCTCAGAAATGGTGACAGCAAGGATCCTGCAGAAGTTTGCAAGCTGCTGCTGATCAAAACTGGACACAAGGCTGGCAAGGTTGGGAATATCATCCAGTTGTATCATTTCCTGGAGGAGGCAACATCAACTCAGTCAGTCAGACGTCATGTTCAGTAAGTGAAGACAGACACAGACAGAAGGATTCAGCTACAGCTCTTCCCAGGAAGATCCGTCTGTTATTTCAACATTAGTAAAAGATAAACGAGCAGTGACAAGGGAAGAGTCTGAAACCAGTTGTGATTTACAGGTAGTGTCACTTAGGTTTATCAAAGCCAAAAGTGTGGCTCTCTGTATATTAAAGATTAAGTATTTACATAAAATTTGGGTGCTCTTTTTTTTAAATTAAATCAAGCAAACAAAAATCATCAAAACAAAAACCAAACACGCAACCTAATTTAACACACAAATTGTCTTCGGGTATTCAAAACTTCCAATTTCATTTCCCACTTCTGTATTTTCTTTGAAACTCACAGATGTGAGCCAACTTCTAGATTTTTTTTCTCAGACTCTTTCATCAAGAGAGTTTTTTAGTAGAAAAAGACATTGAAAACAGTTTTTGGCAAAAAGCATTTACATTCAGATAAACTAAGCTTGTTTCCTATCTTCACAAGTATGTCATCCTCAATTTTACTGAAAAAAAAAGAAACAAACCCCTCTAAACCACAACAAAAAACCTAACAAGTTACAGAATCCTGCCCCTCTCCACAAATTGTGCACAGACACATTTCACTCAAGGCTTTCCCAGGGCAACACCTCTAATATTTCACGTGCAGCACATCAGGACACTAGGCTGCAACGATGCTAGCAAGCAAGTTCAGAAACCTAGTTTAAGCAGAAGACTTAAGTGCCCCATTCCCCCAACCCACAGCTTCTTCAAGAGGTGACAAACCCCACGGAAAAGAGCAGTGCAGGAAGCCTTCCAGACGTCAGGAAGTCTACCAAAAATATCTGAAGCATAATCAGAAGACACGGATGAAAAATGAGTTTCTATGAGGTTCATTCTCTTTATTTGAAATCCTGGCTGCACTTCAGTGACAGCGAGGAACTCACCCCTCATCATCCTCTGCAAGTGATGCAAAAGCCCTACAAATAAGCCACAGGCCTAACCTGGCCTCTGTAGGCAATGGGATTGAAGTTAACGACCACTGCAAAAAGGCAGGTTCCAATCAGCTACGAGAAGTGAGGATACCCGTTCAGAGGATTCTCTTCAGCAGCTCTCCAAAGAAACAGCTGCCTTTCCTCTACTGCTCTGAAAAAACCCATACAAATAAAGAGAAGAAACCAGGAACTCACCTTTTTAACTCCCAGGATATCTTCGATGAGTGTTGCAGTTTGTAGGAATGTCTTTTTGTTTGTCATCAGTGTAAACAGGAACAAGACAAAGTCGTTTCTTTCTGCCAATCGCCTTGTGACTCCCTCCGTCTGGAAAGCAGCGAATGCACACACAGACCCAAAGTCAGAGCCCACCTTGAGAGGTCCTAAGTTACAGGCACACGTGAGACAGTTCTACAGATGATGTGTTATCGAACCAGCTATTCCTGAAACCAGGAAACCCTGTGTTTATGGTGACCAGATCTAACTCCAGTCCTTGTCTGAAGTTCATGTGATGCTTGCGAAAACTACAGGCTCTGGGAGGAGAGGCTTCATCTCAAGATAGTTGTTTACTCACCTTGAATCTAGAGTAAACACTGCATGCCTTGAAAGTGCATCAGAGAGGGTGATGGCTCTCTGGCTTCCCAGCAAACTGTAACCAGCTCGATTTCATGGCATGTAAATGTGGTCTCCAGATTCCCCAAAGGGTCAGCACTGCTCTCAGCTGGGCAGTCTGAGCAACTCGAATCAAGCACTGGCCTTAATGAACTCAGTGATGAACCCAGAAGCCGTGATAAAGCACGAACTCGAGTTCATCACTGGGATCACCAAGGTCAGCTTCCCTGCTCTGACCTCTGATGAGAGCACAGCCAGACTTTACTGGAATTAAATGTCACCCTCACTGTTTGCAAAGCTGTCTTGTATCTGGCTGACATTGTTATCAGTGCTCCTAGAACTCGACTAGCTTAGTTACTGCCTGGACATGTACATGTAGGTGTAAGAACAGTCAATACTGCACACACTCTACTCCTGTTATCCTGAATGCTTCTCGTGTGAGAGAGAACAGTAATTCTGAAGTGAATTAAAAGACTAGCTAACCTATAAACTACAAACTGATTTCTTAGCATATTCAGTTTGCAAAAAGGGTGGTCCTTCTCTTCCCCCTCCCACGTGTACACAGACAGCAGTGAGAAAATTCCTGTTAAGACTCAAAACTTTCAAGATTAGGTTAATGTCTTTAAAAGAGTTCCAAGCCAGTAACTGCCTCTCTTAAAAAACAACAACTGTTGTTAAACAATGCTCCCCAGGTTGTGAAATAATAAAGTGTGTGATTAAATAAACAACACTGAGGATGTTCCCTGTGTCACTGAACACGACTGGCCATAGCTCGGGCTAGCCAGCATTCATTTCCCCTTTTGAACCTTACATGGAAACACAGATGCAGAGAGAGGCAAATGAGAGGATTTAAACTTGTCTGTATGTTGTCTTGTCAAGGGGAACATGTAAAACATGACCAGCAGAACACTTCCCACAGCAGTTGTACTTACACATATACACGTGTTGTACAGTATGCTTAAACAGTCCTTGATGAGGTCATCACTTACTGCAAAGGAGAAAGCAGACATTCACTAGCTATACATTGCCAAGGAACACTCAAGTGCACAATAGTGACATGAAAAGCTATATAATAGGTGAGGATTTTAGGCTAAGTGCAAGCTCAGATCATATGTGCAAATGCCGTGGAGGACAGGAACCAGAAGAACCCCTCTATACCTGACCCATTCACCTGCTTTCCTCCAAAACTATCAGCACTCCCTAGGAGCACAGACAGAGCCATACTTGTGGTCTAGTGCACTTCTTAGTCTCACACAAGGGGAAGAAGTAAGGGCTGTTCCTGTGGTTTTCTCCACATAGCATCAGGAATTCCTAGAAAAGCTTTCAATCTGATTTCCTGCAGCATTTCAATATTGGAGTTCCCAGTGATTGCAGATTTACTGTATTGTGTTCTGCTGAGTTACTCCTGAGCTGGGCTCTGCAACAGGTGACTCTCCTAACTCCCACCATGAATCAGTACTAAGAGGGAGCAAAGACACCAATGATTCACTTAGGAACAGGAAATTGCTGGTATGGAAAGAGAGTAATGGGAAAAATGGAATAATTTGTCTGAATAAGGACACAAGGCAAGAATGATAAAGAAAAAAAGACAGAAACACCAATTTACTTACTTTTCTGTTTCTTTTTCTGTGTAATAAGAGTTGGTCTCATGAGAATTTCTACTAAAAGCTGTAAGAACAATAAGAATAATTAAGGGGAAAATCATTGAGATACAAATAAACCAATTAATTTGTTAGTGAGAAATCCAAACTTAGTCCTGTCTCTGCTGAAGTCACCAAGGTGACTAGTGGAAGCTCAACCAGCAGTACCTCCCTGGTGTCAAAATCACATTATTTACCCTGAGGAAATAACAGCTGTATAAAACCAATCTCCCCCTGACAAGTTTTAAAGAATTTGAGCCTGCAAAGAATGTCATTTCACACACATCCAGGTAATGCCAAGGAGGATTCTCACACCTCTCCCAAAATACTGAATCTTTAGCAATAATCTGCAGAGAGATGCAAATTTTGCAAAGGTTCTCCCTACATCTTGCTGGGCTTCAAAACACCTCTCAGGTCCCGACATAACAGAACTGAATTGCTCCAGAATTGAATTTCACCAAGACACTACCTGTGTACACTCACCTTGTGCGTGCACTTAGGAGACATTTACAAGCAGGTGATGTGTTTGTTGCCTCATTTCTCTTTAAGGAGTGTAACATGCAGCTCTCCAAGCCTAGGACTATGGTTCCACAGATGGGGAACTGCTCTTTAGCTGTTCCAGCCCACACCACTGGTTTATTTTCAAACATTTTTAAAACAGCAGTCTATTTAAAAATGCACGTTAGCCACTAGAAAGAACTGCTGGTTTCTGGAAGGATTGCAAAAAGCCCCTAGTTTTAAAATTAATTTAAAGATTAAGAGCAATGTAGGTATCACTCAGTCAAGTCGTGGCAACTGAAGATATATTTTACAACTTACTCTATTTATCCCAACTTAATTTTACCCTTCCTTTAATGAACTACCTACCCATGCCCAGAGGAAAACACTGCCCACATTTTAAGCACTAAATAAATAGGCAACTTTCATCAGGAATGTCCATTTTCCATTAATATTTGGAAGAGTAGCTGTGGCATCAATAGGGTGGATGAAAATGACCGTGGCAGTGCTCATGGATGGCTCATGTTTTAGGAGGAAAATGGACATCTCAAGGCTCAGTATCCGAGATAAGCATCCAAAGACATCCCTCTGTGCTTGGAGGAGGCCGCCTGCTCTTCTCCTGGGACAGGACACCTGCTAGAAGTAGTCTCTTTTAAAGGTGGCTGTGTTCATGCTCACTCCTGCCTTGCCACAAGGTGGACTTTTTCAGCTAGTATTTATTTCTCCTGGTCAATACTATAGCCCAGCACGTATTTATCACCTTACTCTCTCAGAGCTGGCAATGCTCCTCACATACACCAGGGACTGGACTGCAGTGCTGTGAGATGCTTCTTGGAGAGGGCTTTCTTCAGCCAGCCTACTGAAACTGCAACAGTATGCAGCAAGAAGTGCAAGAGTCCAAGGGCAGAAAGAGAAGAGGTAAGAGGTACCTTGGCAGAGGAGCAGAAAGGGACTTAGGAGATCTTATTTCTTGGATTGGGGTTCCATTCAGGGCCAAAGTCCACAAGGCTGATAAATCAGTCCACGTGTTTGTACTCCTGGGTAATATTTTACATGTATTCATATAAAGGGAGGAGACAAATGTGGTTTTGTTCTTCCTTGATATATAGGCCATCAGAAGCCAAAACTATTTGAAGCAATAAACTACCAAACATTTTGTCATACTGCAAATGTAGCATCCTTCAAGATGTTCGTGCTTCAGAGTTCAGAATGCTGCAACACAGCATCAGCACATGGCACACACACAACCTGCAGCCCAGGCTACGTCCCTTTCGAGTACTACAGCAGGATTTTCAAAACCACGTAGCACTGGCTTCCACCACTGCCTTTAACCACCTTCCAGCCACATCTCTGGCTGCAGCACCATGTAATTACAGTGTGTCCTGATATTTACCATCTCCAGCTCAAGAAAAAAAAAAACAAAAAACCCAATAAAATCCAACCAAGCACACCCACCCCACCCACACTTGGTGCATTCTTGTGTTAAAAGCACTTCTGCAGGAAGTATTGCTATTTCCCTTTAAAAACAAGGGAAATTTTCATATAATGTTCTACATTGCTTGGGTGTCAGTTAGTTCACTGGAAAATACAAATCATTTTCTACTGAAAACCAAGATCCCTCAGCGTGCCCCCATAAAGCTGAACAAACTTGGGGATTTGTGTAATGCAGAACTAAATCAAACCCAGAAATTGCCAGAACATCTACAGTTCTGTTTAAAAACTTTTCCAAAGATGAAACAGCCTGTGGTGCATGTCAGCAATAAACACAGACAACCTGGTCCAGAGAGTGCCCTTGGGTGCTTAGAACCCTGGCATGGGCCCTTCTGTCGGTGGCAAGTGACATTCTCAGTGCTCTGGTACCAACTGTAGTACTTCATCTCACAACCAGAAATCATCTGAAAGTGTCTTCACTGAGAACCTCGAGGTCTCACCTCTTTTAAGTGAAAATCAGACTGCCTCAAGAAACAGCCAGGTCTTCTAAATTGTATTAGAAAAAAAAACCCTAACAAACCAACCTCACTTTTGATGATGCAATACCTTGAAAAATACACCCTTTCCACACTACCATTAACAGAAACTGGCACAATTCTGTTTAACATCAATGGTCAAGTTGTTCTGTAGCTTCAAAGGTCTCAAAGACCTCACAAATCTTTTGATATTGAAAAACAAAACAAAAACCAACCCCCCACTTACATCAACGCCTCCAAATAAGTCAAATGTGTAGGTATTTGGGAAAGTGGATTCTTGAGCAGCTTTTCTGTCTTCTGTAACAAATGCCATGGCTTCCATTGAAAGAAGGGGAGAAATTTCCTGCATGTAGTTAAAGAAAAAGAAGTAAAAAAAAAAAGGTGGTTCAAAAAGAAAATAGTTCATCACTATAGACCCAATTATCTCTATCTGTGTGATCTACTGATTAATCAATTACATGCCCAGCTCTTATCTACCAGCCAACTCCCACATGCCAACAGTTTCAAAAATCAGTCAGAAGGGGATCACAGTAGACTGTAAAGAAAGCAACAACCAAACCACCCCTGGCTGTCAGGAAGGACAGTGCAGGCAGTACCTTTAAGATGCTTTGGCACTGGGAGAAGTCGCTGTTCGGGTGGCTGTGCTCATACAGCTTCTGCAACAGCAAGGGAATCCCGTTCCATTTTGCCTGTTTATCTCTTTCCTTTAACAAGGCCTCTGTGATCTGCAACAAACAAAGAATGTAATTCCCATCTGACCAATGCTTTATAAGCAGGAAAGTAACCTTATCACCGCCCCAAAATATCAATATCAGACCATCACATGAAACCAGTTTATAGTAGAGAGAACCATTACAAAAACCAGTATCTCTTTCCATGCAGCAATTCATCCAGGACTGGTAGCTGTAAAATGTTACAGATGACCAAAGTATCTTAGGCAGCTTAAATACTCTAAAGGAGAACATCTAATTCCCTACTTTCATATTGATCATATATTTTTAAACGGGAACATAGTTTAAATACTCCCAACTGATGGGTCAGTGAATGAAGAAATGGGTGCCCTTGACACTACAACTCTTACCCTAGTCTAAGGTAGACAGAACACTGAAGCTGGAAGGGCTTCATTACTCGTTAGGCACAACTAGCAACGAGCATTTCCTCAGCAGAGTCCCTGAAGCTGTTACTGGTCACGGCAATGACCTAAACCACTAAGATTTACAAGCAGGCTCCATAAGAACATATCAAAGATAGAGGGAAAATTTCCCCTGTAGTCTTGGGCTGGTTATAAATGAAGAGCAACAAGAAAACCAGCAGAACACCCGCAGTGGCGTTATGCTCTGGGAAGCAGCCTGTGACCACAAAACCAAACTCCTCAGCATTGGCTACCATATTTGTGCAGACTTTTTCCACTTTCCTTCCTCCCCCAAAGATAAAAAAATAAATCCCAATATTCACCACTATATTTTATACCAAGTAGCAGCACAAGACTAATGAACACCCCGCTCAGAGCCCACACGAGATGATTTGAAGCCTGAACACCTCCAGCTGACTGCCAGCAGGTCTGTGAAGGAGGAGCTCTTCAGTAACATTCACCACCCAGTCAATGCTGACCAAAATTTAACCTCCTTTCTTATTAATGACGCTTCAGAGGTACCCAGAGCTACCCAGACCAACCCCACACAGGGGCTGATCCTTGCACAGAAAGGCAATGCAGACAAGAATCGCAGCCAATGGGATTCCTGGATGATTTTGCAACTTTTTTTTTATATGCCCTCCAGATAAAAGACACCCCAAAGAACAACCCCTCCAATCCTCAGGGCAGCAAACCCACATCTCAATGGGGTATTTTGTGGATTTTCTCTTCCTCCTGGGCCTAAACCTCTCAAGCTGCTCTCATTCTACATTCCCCAACCCTTCCTGGGGCTCCCCTGGGTTGTGCCCCTCCAGCCCGCTTAATCCTTCCCTGTTAATTGTTAACAGCCAGGAAATCTTGCTGCTTCTTGTTCCAGCCAAGACATCATTCTCAGATATACCTCAGCATATAATTCCAAAGGGCCATTCAATTCCTGATTAGACAATTACGTGCAACTATATTCCAATTTCTGACTCGGAATTTAACCTTTTTCTCTGCTTGTTACCAGAAAAACCTGGTCTCGTGGGAGATGTCCCTGGTCATGGCAGGGGGCTTGGAACTACAGGATCTTTAAGGTCTCTTCCAACCCAAACCCTCTGTGATTCTATGAAAACTGATGCAAGCACATGGAAACTCAGACTGCTGTGGGTCCTCAGCCTTCTTCCAAGCTCCCCAGATACTTAAGGTTCTTTTCCTGATGAAATACCTTAATTTGTACACAACTAAGAACTTCAGGGATCTTGAAGTATCAGGTTTTCTTGCTACAACAGCTGAAGCACCATGAGCAAATCTGGGACACAAAATTCTCCCAGCTTTTAACTTGTCCTTGCTTTCTGACTTTTGGATAAGAGTAATCAGCCAGCACTGCTGGAGAATGAGAGTTCCTTCTGAGGCAGCCATTCGCATGAGAAACAGCAGGGCAAAACCAGACAGTTAAAATGGTTTCTCATTGTTTGGACTGGGAGCAATGGGTCAGCTCCTTTGAAGACACAAATTTCCATATCTGCTTGCAATACCCAGCACAGAGAGAGCAAGGGAAGCTCTACGACTGCCCAATCTCAGGTGTGGGGAGGAGTCCACAGTCCCACGAGCAGCAGGAGGAATGGGATTAATTGCTGGGTAAAGCACAAAGAATGTGCAGCAAAATGCCAGGGAAAAAATCCAACTCTCCAGCTCCAGCTGATGTGGAAGATACCACAGGCACAGATGACGCGCACGGGCTGCAATCTCAGGTTCCAGTAGTGCAGCGCAGAATTCAGCATCCAAGTGCTCTCAGAAAAAGTCAAAAGCCTTCAATTTATGTTAAAACCTTGTCCTGGGCTTAATACTGCTTTCATAAATCCCACGTACGCTTCCTGGTTTGGGGCAGGATCCATCTCTGCTCTCGTTTCTGTACTGGCAGGTCTTCCCCTCCCTGTGCTGGCCCCTGAGAGGCAGTCGGTCACTTGTGCTGACCTGCAGAAAACTTCCAGAACTGAACTTCTGAGAGAATGAAGCAAATGTTTCCTTGCTCTCATCTGCTTTCAAAAAAATAAAAAAATAAAAAAGAAAAAGTCGTTCTTTCTCTTGATTTAATTCATGTCTTTGGTTTCATTGCAAGCTCCAGCTTGTGGTCCCTCTTCTGTATTTCTGAGGTTACCCTGGCTCTGAGTATTTCCATTGTGGCAGGGCAGCATTTGCCAACGCAAAGACTCTGGATTCTGTAGAGGGATTAAAATTCAATTATATTGTACGAAGCTGTCTTTCTTTACAACCATTTTGGTTCAAAACTGCATCTCATGATTTCTGTAATAGCATCAAGTCAACGGTTTTCATTTAGAAGTGAAGTCAGTTTCCTTCGTTCTCTTTCTGGGCAAACATCATTAAAATTAGCACGGGGTCTTTCAGGGCCCCTTTCCCTCCCTAGAAATTTGTGGTCTCAACCAAGCAGGGTAAGGCCAATCCAACACAGATTTCTCAGAAGTTTCCTTCGTTCACTGAATAGCTCTGGATAAAATTCTTTGAAACCTTGCACATGAAACTCGAGGAGTTCGATATTACCCAGCAGGAAGGGGAGGCTGCAGAAGCCCAGCTGGAAATTGCGTTGATGAAAATAAAGGGACCTACCTAACCAGTGGGTGCTGGGGTTATGAACCATCACGCCTTCCTGGCATTAGAAGATGACAGAGTAAATACCAATTATGGAGAAAACAAAAGAACCAACGTCAAAACTCCACTACACCCAGGTGCAGTAAACCAGACCGGTACAAACACCAGGACTCCACGCAGTCACTTCTCAGAAGTTCACCCAAACGCATCCGAGTTGTGAATCACGGCGAAGCCCAGGGCAGGGCACGTCGGGGCTCTCCAGAAGCGGTTACATCCCAGGCAGGCCTCCGAAACGAGGTGGCAAGCAGCTCCCAAACCACACCATTGGCCAAAGCCGGTTTGACACCGGAGCTTTTCTGGATGCTGCTCACACCTCTGGGCAGCGAGGTGCTGCTGGGAGGGTAATCAAAGACTTTGGAGAGGATTTAAGCAGAGCGTTAAAAATGCATCCATCACACCAAGCCCACACTTGACTGCGAGGCAGAGGACACCGTGTGGTTTTCTCTTTAAAGTCTCCCAAAGGACTGGAGCCCAGCATTTCCCAGGACATTACTCCAACGACTGCTAACTACCATGGCAATGCTACAGACTAAAATAACTTCTACACATAGCTTTTTCTTGAAATTATACAAAGGGCTGAACAAAGAGACTACAAGCAAATCTAAGTATTACTCTTAAATTTCTTCCTGGGTTATAAATCCTTTCAAAATGCCCCAGCATCCACGAGCATAATGGTCAAGAAATAATTATGAATAATAACTAAATCTTCATGAAGTTATACTTACCTTATATGTCAATATTTACCTAAATCCCTCCCTTGATTAATTTAGCTCTCCCTTTCTTTCTCCCCCTCCACTTTGCTGTAGTATTTGCTATTTACATCCCACCCACTGCTACCCTCCAGGCACAGCCTCTCTAACAGCAGCAGCTCATCCTCTGGGTTCCCTGGTGTCCTGCCCGTGGTCACAACCACATCACAAGCATCACTAAAATGTTTGTTACTGGCCCGAGATCTCTTGTAGTCACGACTGCTTCAAATCCCTTCCCCCTCCAGCAAGGATGCTCCTTTATCATGATGCAGGAACGCAAATGGGAATTTTTGTTGCCCTACAAAGTAAACCTCTTATTTTCCTGACCCGGTCTCCACCACTGTTCTAAGCTGTGGTCACTGACACGTCTCCACGCCTTCCCAGAGTTCCTGAGGACCTGAAGGCCCATGAGCACGTGGCAGCAGCAGCAATACCATGAGCTAACCCTCCCCTTGGCTCTCCAGAGAAGAGGTGAGAGGTTTCTAATAAAATTGTGTTTCTATTTCATATTTTCCCCTTCAGTCTTGAAGGCTCAGTACAGGAGGGTGTTTTCTGTGATCTTTCAGAAAGCAAGAAATAGCAACCCAGGTGCCCAAGCCTCCTTTACAGCACCAAAGGATTCATGCTGTGATACTTTACAGCTACAACACGCCAGCTACAAATTTTCTTAATTCAATCTTTTGGTGCAATTATGCATTAAGGTAAGACTGGAAGTGCTTAAAATAAAATAATAAAAATCAGAATTTCCTTTCTCGGTACTTTCCATGACTACTTCTGAAGCCTATATTCGAGTATCCTCAATGTTTAAAAGGAAAAAAAAGGATACAAGATTATGGATCTCAAGAAACAGATGCTCTCTGCATACTCTTAATAGAAATCAAAGCCTTTTCAGGCGTTACCACACACGCATCGCTCTGGCTAAGCCATCTCCTTCCTCACACAACTCATCACTCAAAAGCCTATAACCAAGGAAAATGCCCCTCCCCTCTTAAGTTTTCATATTAACACCACAGAGACACAATTCTGGCCCACATGGTGATTCCAGAAGGTGCTCCAAGTGAGCAGCTGTGATGTGCTGCCCTGAAGCTGTAGGGCAGCAGACAAAGAGGCCAGTCATCAGCTGGGTATTTTGCACGTAGCTCTGGTCAGGAACATGTCACAGCACCCAAAATTTTACTCACTAAAATAAAACCAACTCCACTGGTGACATTAAACTGGGAGGAGTTGATGTAAGAGCACATACTTCCAGCTTCTCTCCAGTTCCTACGTTCTTCAAGCAGGGATCACATTTCCCCATAGCTACTGTTTCTCCATCCTCCACAAGCCTGGATGGATCCTGTGGTCCTTCCTCCTGCCAACCCCAAGGCCAGGCATGAACCCAGGGACACGCTGTCCTAGGATAAAACCTGTCGTAGCTTACAGAGAGGTCTAACCATTCCCACAGTACCGACACTACTGCTCTACTCACCATCACTGAAAGACGAGCTAGTTTACCAAGACAAGGAACAAGTCTCACAAATCTCAAAACCCAACAGCATTTCTAAGATTAGAACAACTCCCAACACAGACCTTCAACGCCAGCAGCTCTTCAAAACCACTACAGCATCTACCAGATAATAGTAATCATTGTATCATAGAATTGTTTTGGTTGGAGAAGACCTTGAAGATCAAGTGCAACTGCAAACCCAGCACTACCAAGAAATAATAATAGCTACTAATGTTGGCTTTGATCTTCCCATCAGAGAAAATTAAACCAACTAATACATAAATTTATATTAACTCCTCGATGATTAGTTTTTCCTTGGAACTGCCCAAATTTGTTCTTTAATTCATTTGGAAAGAAAGCAAAATCCATAGGACTACGAAGGGAAAAGCAGAGGGGCAAGGAATACCACAACTGCTTTCTTCTCACACAAAGGAAGATTACTGGAGTCCAGCACAACCACCTTTGAGCATTTCTCACGTATGACAGCGCTCTGGTCCCTGTTACATAAAAAGCACACCCAGGCTTTCCAACACTCACAAGCTGTCTTCCACCAAAGAGGTCTAAGCCTGCTAAGACCCGCACAATTAGAGCTACTAAAGTAGATTATATTCATGTGAATGGGGTTTTTTTTGGTGGTGGTGATGTTGTAAGGAGGAAACAAACTGATTAGAAAACAAAATATTTTCTCACAGTTCAGAAACTATTACAGATTGCTGACAACCCCTAATGGTAGGAGCAGGATGTCTGAGGCAGAAAATGTTTTCCTTCCACAGAAAGATGGTTTTTTTCCAGAGTGGATAGGGACTATCCTGCTAAGGGAAGCATCTGTTCCTAGGGATGGCAGGATCATGAAATACAGCTAGAACAAAAGGACTCCTTTTTTCCACATTGTTTCAGCTCAGCCTTGGCAAGCTGATGATCTGCTCTTGGGACTGCACCAGAATCATGCCAGTTTGCCAAAATCCCACAGGTTAGTCCATTATTATACTGGTGTCCACAGGAATTCACATAGCTGCACCTAAATACCTGCTAGATCCGTATTACCGAGATGCTTTTCACAGCTGGCTTGTAGCAGATGCAGAGGGTGCCCTCTTGCTAAGAGGATCCCAGCTCGATCAGCTGAGCCAAAACGTTCCTCTGCCTTCAAGGAACTGCAGCATAAGCCCCATCAGGTCTCTTTTTTGCAGTGCCCGTGCCCAGGAGAGGGCTGACAGAACAGCCAGCTCACAAGCAAGATCTTTCCTTACTAGAAAATGTGTATCACTTCTGGAAAGCTGGTCTGCTTCTGTTGATGAGTATCTGAAAAGCCTTTCACCTGCTCTGTGCTCAGCGCTGATGCAAACCTTGACCCAAGGTTACACAATCTGATCAAGGCTCGCTTCCAGGGCAGCAGCTGATGTTGGCAAGGTGGCTGAAAGGGATATAGGAACAGATAATGGCTATACCTACAGGAATCTGCTTTATCCATCAACCTCCTTCTTTCTAATAATAAAGCAAAGAGACCAATGAGCAAGAAGGCTACGGCTGCTGGCAGGTGAGGACAGCAAGAACACACAAGGCTCCAGATATCAGAGCCTTAGCTGGCCTCCAAACTGACAGATATCCAGGAGGCTGCTGCTGTCAAAAATATTTTATGTCCCTGTAAGATCAGGCCAATGAACTTTCAGGTGCAGGCCTGTCAACAATTTTCCTTACCAAAGATAAGTCCCTGCCTTCCTCCTGCGATCTTGACCTAAAAATAGTACGTAAAGCTTCGTATAAGAATAAATGCCACTGCTGCCCACACAGGCTACTAATTGTCTCCTGGAGATCAGACGCTGAAATCCAATGGAGAACACAGCTCAGAGGGCAGGCACCCCAGCAAGCAAGGGTGTTTCCCAGTCTCTCCAAATTAAGATCTTGAAAGGGTTTCTCTTCCTCACAGGCTACAGTCCACAAAGCATATGACCCAAAACTTCCTTGGCAAAGAACAGGAAGAAAGAGCTTGAAGAACAGTATCCCAAACTTGTTCTTCTAGACCCTGACACAGCAGCTTGGAAACTTGACCTGCTCTCAGGCTTTTCAGAAGCAAATGAGTGGCACCACAGTGCCACTGAGGAGCCAACTGCAGGAAAACTGCAGTTCCATAAAAAATAGAACTTGAAAAGGAAAAAAAACCCACCCAAAACTGCCTCATATGCCTTTAAAAGTTCCATCAAAGGGGTTTATATTTAGATCATCTACAAGCAAAAAAATGCTTCAAGGTAAAAGGATAGAGACAGATAATTTACAACGTTCAAAATCATTCGGGGAGTTGTTTCCCCCCTTCCACCCCATCCCTTAAATCTAAGTGACTTTAAAATGTATTCCTAGAGTGTTTATGAAGGACTGGAGTCCTAGGCAACCAATCTTGAAGTCTTTCAGGGCAGCACAGCAATACTGAAACTTATTGATGGTGTTTTGTTTTGCTTTATAACAGCAACAAAAAACCCCACACCTCAAACTTGGGCTTTATAAGAAGGAGGCTGTAACTTGCCTAAGTTTCCTTGAGTACTGCCAAAGCCCGGTCATTTGCTTCAGCAGGCACTTCCCAGGAACCATAAATGCCCCAGATTAAAGCACAGTACCACTGCATTTCACAAGCAAACCAAAACCCTGAGCCCCATCCTAACAGATTATGTCAGCTGGCAACGTTGCTATGGGTTTATCTGACTGAAATCACTGAGGGGGGAGGCAATAAGGCAAGAGCAGAGAGGTGGAAAGGCAAGTTACTGAGACAACAAGCTGCTTTGTCTACATGCTGCATGAAATACACTCCTGAAACAGTCCCACTGCCTTAAGGGACAATAAAGGGTTTAAATGTGTGCAAATTATTTGCTTTTTCTTAAGTATTAACCAAAAGAGTATCTCAGCAAGGAGTAAGGTAAGGACAAAGGAGCCCTTAAAGAAAAAAAAGATCACAGATCACCTCTTGCTCCTTCTCCTATCTCAGCTAGAGAATGAGGTGTGGAGATTTCTGATGAACACATCTTTCCTTCGGAATTGCTCCGAATCCTTATTAATCAAAGAAGATACTGTCACCACATCAGTGAAAGCCACTTAAAGAAATCCCATTTTTTAAGATCCTTGAGCTCAAGAAATCACCACCTGAATGCAAGTTCTTTGTCCCATGCTTCAGTTCCCAAGTCTTTGCACCATTTCACATTTAATCTGAAAAATAAATGCCAAATATTCTTCATAAAAAGAAATTAATAGCCCATTATCCATGAGCAGCTTCTCAAAAAAGCCAGCTTAAGCACACGGAAAGGCACAAGCGGAGTTTAGTTAACAAGCTGGTTTCATTTCTCAGTATTTCCTAGCATCATCAGCTGGGAATGATGACAAATTTGAAACAGACCCAGAATAGCTTCATGGAAAACCACCAGCATAAAGCCTACCCCATTTTCAGAGCTGAAAGGTCTCCCGAGCCCTAATAACATCAAATATGCTTCAATTTGGATGCTGCATTGTTTATGGTTGCAAGCAGAGGTTCCTTTCTTTGCCAGAGAAAGCCACAACCTCTGTGAGCAACCAAAGCAAGAAAGGCTCTTCTACGGCACGGCAAATGCTTGCCCTGCTCCACAGTCCTCCTCCAGGAAGAAGGAAGATGGGAAAGGAGGGAAAAGGTGCACGAAGGCCCGGAGACATCCTTCTTCCCCACCGTGCGAGGCTGCGGGGCCGCCCCTCCAGTTCCAGAAGCAAAGCCAGGCCGGCAGAGTAGGGCGAGGAGGCTCAGAGAGCGCCCGGGGCCCGCCGGAGAGGCCACTTCGCCAGATGCGACTCCAAACGGACCTGGCAGCAGGCCCCGCTAGGCCGGCCGG